>PVIJ01005958.1:0-97485 GCA_004024925.1 Scalopus aquaticus | reverse complement strand
ATGCAAAAATATTCAACAAAATCTTGGCCAATAGGATCCAACAATGCATCCATAAGATAATACACCACAACCAAGTGGGATTTATTCCAGGGACACAAGGATGGTTCAACATCCGAAAATCAATCAATGTAATCCAACACATCAACAAAAAGAAAAACAAAGACCATATGATCATATCAATAGACGCTGAGAAAGCATTCGACAAAGTGCAACACCCATTTATGATAAAATCCCTTGAGATCCTCGGGATAGAAGGAACATGCCTCAACATAATAAAAGCCATATACGACAAACCCACGGCCAATATTATCCTCAATGGTGAGAAGCTGAAGGCCTTTCCCCTAAGATCAGGAAGAAGGCAAGGATGTCCACTATCACTATTACTTTTCAATATAATACTGGAAGTCCTAGCCAGAGCAATTAGACAAGAGAAAGACATTCAAGGGCTCCAAATAGGAAAAGAAGAAATTAAACTGTCCTATTTGCAGATATGATAATATATATACAAAACCCTAAAAACTCCATAGAAAAACTACTCAAAATAATAGACCAGTTCAGTACAGTAGCAGGATACAAAATCAATGCACAAAAATCAGTAGCCTTCCTATATGCAAACACCCAATCTGAAGAAGAAGAAATTAAGAAATCCATCCCCTTCAAAATAGAAATCAAAAAAATCAAATATCTGGGAATAAATCTAACAAAAGACATAAAGGACTTATACAAAGAAAACTACAAAACTCTGCTGAAAGAAATAGAAGAAGACACAAGAAGATGGAAAGGCATCCCCTGCTCATGGATTGGAAGGATTAACATTCTCAAAATGGCAATCTACCAAAAGCAATTTACAGATTCAATGCTATTCCAAGGATAATTTTCCTATATTAACACTGAAAAGAAATTGGGCCAGAATTGCCACATTCTCTAGACCTGCACTGCCCAGTTGGCAGCCACCAACCACCATCCTTACTGTGCATCTCTGTTCTGACCACATTTCAGCTGCTCAACAGCCACCTGTAGCTAGAACTTTAAAAAAGATCTCATGAACATTTTTATACGGATTTCATGTTGAAATATTTTAGATGTGAAATAAAACACACGATCGTGCTTCATTTCTGCTGCTTCTTTTTACGTCTTTAATGTGCGACCAGGAAATTTAAGATTACATGAGGCTGGCAGGACATTTCCATTGGACAGACGTGCTAGATGGTCTTCGGTGGTGGTTTATCCCAGACCTGTGGGATATAGGCATCGCGAGGGCAGGGACCCCTTCCGTCTCATTTAATATTATATTTCCAGTGCCAAATGGAGTCCCTGGCACAGAGCTGGTGCTGAATAAATAGGAGCAGAATGAATAAAAGAATGACTGGCTCTTCTCCATGGCCCAGGACAGAACTGGGGTCACACACGGAGCCTGGCTGTGGCAGCCCTGCTGAGTCACCTGGGGTCATATATTTAAAATTCCGTGAGTATTCATTTCCTTTGTGAAACTGGATTTGGCTAAACTATAGGAAGTAATCAGGACAGTTTCCCAGCATCTGAACTAAAAGAGACCTACCCCTGGCTTTGTGGACAGGTTTAGCGAGAGGGCGTGTGAAATGCCCAGCACGATGCCTACCTTGCAGCTGTTGCCTGGTAATAGTTCACATGCAGGTAGATTTGCATGCATTTGCATTTTTTGTTTACTATTTTGCACCTGCCGTATTTCCTAACACCATACCCCAATGCAACCTGGTCTTTTGAAAGCCCTGCTTATCACGTCTCCCCACACACTCTTTTGTGGAGTCTCTGTCCTTCTGTACAAAGCCAACCACATGAGGCTGAAGAAGGTCCTTTAACTAGCACTTAAAATGTCTCATTCCTTCAGATTCCTGCTTCTTTGCCTTATAGTCATAAGTCTAATTTAACTTCCAAAAACTGATTATTTGAAATGTTCCCTAAGCATATTTATTATTCACCACTTCCCTCCAGACTTTAATTCTCTTACAGTTTCATAAGTGCCAACATAACCCATTTAGGGTTTCTCAATTTTTGGTTAATTTTCCATCTGCTTTGCCATTTTCCGAGTTCCTTGGGCTGCTTCCTGCATCACCCCACCCCGACTAGGTCTCTTGAAGAACTGCTCCGGGTGTCACGGGTTATTTTCCCACTTGTCATTTCATTTATGTTTTTGAAAACAGTCACTGTTTTCTTTAGCCTCTTTTCAGCTCTCAAGACACTCTCACTTTTCAAATGTTTCTGCTCTTCCTGGCTTGCTCTGGGGAGCTAGAGAGCCCGTCAGCTCCACGTCTGTCTCTGCATCACTCACCCCTCCATCAGCCCTTGCCTTTGGGGCACAGATGCTCTTCTTGCTTTCCAGCCATTTGAGGTGCCCGCACCAGCTTCTGGTTCCCACCTCCCATACTGCCCCTCCTTCCCTTGCCCCCTGCACCATTTCTTTGATGGGTGTCTTCCAGCGAGAGCACATTCCTCTCTGCCCTGGTGCTTAATTTCATATACTCATCAGTAGTTTCCTGTTTCCCCAACCTATTCCCAAAGGCATGACCGCAGAGCCGAGACTTAAATGTCAGGGCAGAAATCGAATAGCTCCAACACAGAGGTCTGCATACTCTGGGCTCGCAGCATCCAAAACAGGCTCAGGAACTACAGCACCAAAAAAAGGGGGGGGCTGGGTTAAAAAAAAAAGAGAGGGAAGAGAAATATTTACTGTTACTCTATTCAAATCGTATTATGACCAATTAAAAAGAATGATGTTAGGTTTTTTTTTAACATCCATATGAGATAATGGATGTTAATTAAACTTATTGTGTTAATCATCTCAGGATATATGTACGTCATGTCACTCGATCTCGATAAAACTGGGGAAAAGTTTTGAACAATGGAAAAATTAAACAAACTCTTATTTAAAAATCATCATATCGATTGTCTTGGCTTTAATCCTGAATTAAAACAAATTAAAACAGGAGAGGGCAAGGCCTATAGAGCAGGGGTCTTTGTTTTGATCACTTGAATTCAACCCCCCAGAAGGGTTTGTATGTTGCACGAAGAGCCTGAAAGTGTCTGCCCAATCGATGGACTGATGAATGACAGGCGTGGACAGCCAGCATCTGGTCCAGTCAACGTTCATACCCAGCGCCAGAACATGAAGGGGCAATTCTACAAGACGACTGTTGTGTCTTAGAATCAGATGACCTGGTTAGAACGCAGTTTCTGCTGCTTCCAGCCTCAGCTGAGGAGCCTCAATCCACGGAGCTTCTGTCTCCTCATCTATGAAAGTGAGGCTGTGGTAGCCACGTGGTTCCTACTTCTGGGGATCCCACCGGTGCACACCCCGAGAGAAGACAGTGCCCAGCCTGCAGAGTAACCGGCACTCACAGGTAAGTGATGATGGGAGTGGGTGGGGGAGCAGTGGCTGTTGTAGTTTTGCAGAATTATCTCTCCTCCTCCTAAAATTTGAGATTAAAGGGCCTCCCTTCATTAGTTGAAGGACGATTACAGCTGCTAATCTCGCAAGGGAAGCAGTGCGCCCTCCGAGTCTCTACCCCAAGGAAACAGGAGCTGCTGGCCTGGCAGCTGGGAGCCAGCACACCCCAGGCCAGGCCCACTGGGCTGTGAGACCGTGACCCAGGGGCCAGCTGCCCGCAAGTCCCCTTGTCTTCCTGCTTCTATTTGGTGAGGGCACCAGAGGAGGTGACTTGCTGGGGACAAAATGACATAGAGTCTTGCAGGACAACCTCTAAATCTAAAGTTTGCAGTAAGTGAGGGCAAAGTTTTCTCTGTAAATATGACCACTTTCTCCTCCCCTGCCGGACACTGTACCTCAACCACATGGCCCAGGGCTTACACGGCAGCAGGACATGGAGAGTGGGAGCTAAGACGCGTGTCCTTAGTCCACCTTATCAGAAGTTACTGGAAGCCTGAGTGTCCGCAAATAAAGTGGTTCTTAGAATCCTCTTCTGCTCTTTCTTACATGTTTGGTTCTTCCTGGTGGGCTTTCTGGAAATTCTCGATATCCTGGACAGTATTTATGACAGCATCAAAAGGACACCCAATATGTCCCATGCACCTCTAGCACTCTGCCTACCCGCCCTGTGGAATGGACTGGCACCAATGCCTGTCATGAGCGTTTATTCCAGAAGGGCCAAAAACAGGAGGGAGGGTGACAAGCAGGTCCTGCGAGTTTATTTAGTCTCTCATTCCAGATTATTCAGATTTCTGAGAGGCACATGTGTGTGATATTGCATCCACCCCCCAAGTGCGATGCGAGTGACGCATTGACGGAGGCATGATCCACTCCAAGTAAGATCTATCCAAGAATTTCTGGATACCCTCAACTTGGAATGCAGGTCCCCATGAGAACAGGGCATTTGTCTGTTTTGTTCTTGGCTGCATCCCCTCCCAGAACCAAGAACAGTATCTGGTGTCGAGTAGACACTCCAGACATGATTAGAGAGAGAAGGCAGACTGTTCCTGGTCATATTTTCTTTCCTTTTGACATTGTTCTATTTTATCCAAGTGACTGGTGAGGGGACAGCTGTGCTCCTCCCTAGGGACCTCCTCTGATCAGGAGACTCAGAGGCAGGGGAGGTTGGGAGCTTACCCAGTGTCCTCTGGGATTCTTACCTCCGTGTCCATCTTAAATTAACCATACTTGCTTAAAAGGTTATTATTTGGGGGAAAATTCTGGCACCGATATCATTCAATGAGGCTTACAAGCCAATTAAGAACAAAGAAGAACACTGTTCCTCTCTGCTGTCACACAGTAGGGACCCTCGTCTGCGAGCCAGGAGACCTACGATCTTGCCCTTCCTCCCTGACTCCGTGAGTAATAACAACCACGGAAAGGAAGGGACTAAAATGCATTCAATATCTAATACGCATTACATGTTGTAGCAGAGTCTTTTCAAATGTTACCTGAATTTTCACCCAAAAACTATGTGTGAAGAACAGAGGCTAGGAGGTTTCTATGATGATGCTAAAGACTACAGAAGGTGTCAGACACCAGTTGTTCTTCAATGACCTCTCTCCTCTTCTGCTTTATTAGTAGCAATCTCCATTTTCAGCTGTGGGTGTAGTCTCCTATGTAAAGTTTATTCTCAGCCTTCACTGTAGGCCCGGCCATGTAGACTATGTTCTGGCTTATAGGAACAGAAGTGCACAACTTACAGCAAGTATCTTATAGGGAAGGGATAAGCCCTGCTTTGCGCCTTCCTTTTTCTTGTTAACTGCAATGTAGGCATGATGGTTGGAGCACTGGCAGCCATTCTGTACTATGAGGTGGAAGCTACTGGCTAAGGATGGTAGATTCACAAGCGTAAGGAGCCTGGGTCCTTGACATCCGGGAACACCAGACAAGCTTTGGAGAAAGAATTCCATGCCTATCTTGTTTAACCCACTTTTCACAGAGGGGAGGGGAGGCTATCACTTGAAAACAAAATTAATCCTAACTGGTTCAAGTGGTGGAGTGATTATTTGAACCAAAGCAGATTTCAAAGCTTCTGAACGAAGCTGCACCAGTTCCCATTTAACTTCTACACTTCAGTTATAGTCTCTGAAAAACGTGCGCATTGTACCACATATTTCTTTGTTTCCTTCCAGCTCTGCAATATTTTATTTTATCTCTGGGTTTTCCTCCCCAAACGTAACCTATTTGTGTATCCCTGAGTATATGCTGTTCCTCTCACCCAGAATGCCTTCGCTCCTCCCCATCCTCAATCTTAACCCAATACTTTCCTGTGGGGTTAGGCAAGGCTGATTTCAAGCTCCAATTCTCCCTTGTGGCTGATCCTGATAAGCTTTCTGTTTCTTGGTTCTGTTTAATCCACCCCTCTTATTATAACCCTGAGCAGTGCCCTGTCCCCTACTGTTGTGTAGGGATTTCACATTCACACATTTGGTCTCACAGAAGCAGAGACCAGGCCTTGGCGCCAGTCATTTGTGTTGATCCAGCACCATGCTGCTGGGCACAGTGTGAGCAACTTTTATTGACTTGATCTGAAAAGCAGCGCATTTATCTCCGCCTCAGGACCACGTCGTTCCCACTTAACACCAAGCCCAGGACTGAGTGGGGATGATAATACAGGCCACATGGCTTGGTCGACTCTACACTGTTTTCTGTTGCTCTCATTCCTTTTCATCCCTGACATCATCTTTACTGACCACCCTCCACGAGATCACAAATATCACCTCCTCCAGAGAGTCCTCCCTGCTTCCTGTAAGAGACGGGGTCCTCTCCCAATTCTCACCCCTGTTGTCTGTGGTTCCACTTTCAGAGTCTACCTATAGTCCCCAACCACTTGGAGTGAATTTTTAAAAGATGCCTCTTTCTAAAGAGTCTTGTGAAGGTTAATCGTATGTGCCTGGGCCCAGGGCTGGCCAGAGGGCTGGCTAAACATGGTTTCCGTGAGGGTGTGTCTGGAGGAGCTGATAATCTGCACCAGGGCCCTCCTCAGCCACGCCGCTGGGCATCACCCAATCCACACACAACAGAAGGCAAGGAGGGGCAGCTTGCTCGCTCTTCTTGAGCTGGGCCCCCGTTCTCCTGCCCTCGGACATCAGTGCTCTTGGTTCTCGGGTCTTTGGACTTGGATGGGGACTTACACCATTGCCCTCTGGGTTAAGGTCTTTGGTTTTGGATGCAATGACACCACTAACTTTCCCAGGCCTCCAGCTTGCAGACAGCAGATTGTGGGACTTCTCAGCTTCCCTAATCCCGTGAGCAACTGGTCACAGTAACTCTTTCTGCATCTCTCTCTCTCTTATTGGTTCTGCTTCTCTGAGAACTGTGTCTAATACAATCTGATACTACCATCTGCCTGAAGAAGTATGAAAATAAAACACAAATCTTTGATGAATGTGATGTAAACCGAACCCGGGGGCTTGTGTTACTTAGAGCCTGCACGACGCTGTCACCTGTGCTGGGTTCTAACCCCCTTGAAGGTGACAGAGCATCATTTAGGGCTCTGGCCTCCAAGCACACTGTCAGGAGAGAGCAGAGCGGTTCAGGGGCAGGCTGCCTGGAGTACAGCTGACCTGGGAGGCAGTAATGAACCACACAGACCGGGTGGTATAAACTACAAGCCCTTATTGCTCACAGCTCTGGAGTCTGGGAAATGCAAAATCAAGTCCTGGCAGATTCGGTGTCCGGTACAGCTCGCTTCCTGCTTGCTAGAGAGCTGTCTTCTGCTGAGCCCCTGCGCGGTGGCCTAAGACACACTGCTCGTCTCTGCCTCCCCGTAAGGGCACTGGTGCCAGCACGAGGGCCTCACGCCCACGACAACGGCTCACCTTAATTGTGCCCCACCTCCAGGTGCCAGCACACTGGGCTTAGGTTTTTGCTGTGTGAGTTTGGAAGGGGACAGACATTCAGTGGTGCAAACTACCAGGGGGGACCGGGAGGCCCCTGTGGTCGAGCCGAGGGTTAGGGTCTCATACAGCCCCTTGACTGATGTCCACGCGCAGCGCGAGCAACTATTCCAGTTTTCCCAGAACTGAGGGGTTCCTGGGTGTGGGACATTCAGAGTCAAAACCGGGACCGCACATTTTGGGCCATAAGCTAAGACACCATTTGCTTTTGGGTTGGGATCTAGAGACGCCAGGTAACAGGCACGCTCTGGCCATTCCAGTTGAGTGAGACCAACAAATCCTTTGGTTTGGGCCTTGGTTCCTTCAGCTAATGAGAACTGATTTTCTATCATTTAGAATCACTGAAGTCTCAGTGAGTACAGAATTTTTTCACCCCCAAATATTCACATGTTCAGACCTTCCAAGACTGAGGTCACATCTTCCCAAAAGGTTCACTGAGCTTCCAACCTCACCTGATGCTGGGAGCCCCCCAACCCCCACTCTCTCCTGGGAGCCCCCATCACTTCCTCTGACTCTTCCACCTTGTGATGAAAGTCTCTGTCTCTCTCGCTCTGTCTCTATCTCTCTCTGTCTCTCTCCCTCTCTTTCTGTCTCTCTGACACATGAGAGTAAACTCTCAGAGAACAGGGGCCGTGTCTGGGTTGTTGCCACAAGCCCAAGCCCAGCACTCAGAACACAGCGCCCAGCATATGGCAGGTGACCAGTGGCCATTTGCTGAATGAACAGGAGCAGATTTTTCTCTGGCCAGAGCTGGAGCCCCCAGCAGCCGGGGGAACATCCTGGGGTGCGATGATGCCTCAGAACAGGCAGGACAGGGTTAAGTACGTCCTGGCCTAAATAGCAGCCCCCATGCTGTCCAGCCTGGTAATGAAACTTGACAGCCCCGTGTAAATTCAGCAGTAATATTGTTCCACATCCTGTCACAGACTTTGGTGTGGAATGTGTCCCCCAGAAGACTCCGCTTTGCAGTAGCCGTCACCGCCCTGCTGTCCTGTCTTCGCCGGTCCCTGCCAGGCCACTCACCCGGTGGGGCAGAGAATGATGCATTTACCGCCTGAGGAGCCAAGGGCTTTCAGGTCGAGGAGGGCGGCGGGATATTTTTCTGGGTAGTGATAGAAAGACCACAGCTTTGTTTATTACCCCTCCTCTTCCTGTGGGCTTTCCAAATCGCTCGCAAGGGTTAAACTCACAGCTCCGAAAATCACTGCGGCGCGGGTCTGAGGAAGCAAAAGAGGAATCAGGAGTAGAAAGGTGGGAAGCAGGAAGTGAAGTGAACCAGAAGGAAAAGCCAGAGGCAGGGAGAGAAAGATGACAGACAAGGGGACAGAGAGAGATGGTGGGAGGGGGACCGGTGTCGCCTCACACTGGCGCCACAAAACAAAATGGAGTTTGAAGCAGAAGAGGCCCTTCAGGAAAGCGGAAAGGGCGGTGTGGGAGGAGATCCTCAGGGCAGGAGGGAGGAGTGGGAGAGAGAGGCAGGATGGAGCGAGGCCAGGCGGGCGGGTGAGCAGCGAGCAGCGAGCAGGAAGGGGAGCGCTGAGGGGACCCACACTGTGTCTTGGCACCAGGCCCTCCCTGGTGACTCTGGGAAAGTAGGTCAGTTTCCGAGCTGGCTGGGGGATGAAGGGTCAGCCAGGAACAAGTGGTAGGGAGAGCGGATGCTGAGTGAGAGTTGACTTGAGCGCAAGACCTGGGAGACGGGCGCTTTCCCAGCGCGGAGGAAGGAAAGCCAGGCCGCAGCACCGCCCTGAGGCCGGCCCCAGCCACGCAGAGGCCCACTAAGGCAGCCGTCTCCATCTGTGGTTACTGAACACTCGGAAAGTGGGTAATGTCATGGAGGAACCACATTTAAAATTTTATTTCCTTTTAATTGACTTAAATTTAAATAGCCACACATGCCTAGTGGCTGCCATATTGGACAGCGTGTGACCACAGTCAAGGTGGAGTTGGTTGTCAAGAGCAACAAAGTTGTTTTCCAAGATATGATCAGGGTACTTCCGGGGATACACAGGTGCATTTCGATGGTGCATGGGTTAACTTTATTATTACATTCAATTTGTTTATTTTATTGTGTATTTGAAAACCAGCACTAGCCTGTTATTGCTTATGAAGAAACCAGCACTAGTCTGATATTGCTTAGGAAGAAATTGGTGAAGCCACTATGGAAAAGACTATAGTGGAATTTTATATCTCTTAAAAAAGAACAGCAATAAAGTTTACCATGTGAAAAAAAAATCACAGGCGGTTTATAGTATGAAAAAGATAAAAGAATATATTTCATAGGAATGGAGTCCTACAATATGTGATCTTGTGCCCTGTCCCTTTCACTTAGCACAAAGTCCTCGGGGTCATCAGGTATCAGTACTTCATTCCATTGTGGCTGACTGATAGTCCACCATGGACATGCATGCTGAGTCTACACGTCCATCTGCTGACAGACATTTGTGTTCTTTCTACCTTTTGATTATTATGATTAGTGCTGCTACGGACATTCATGTACAATGTTTTGTCTGAATATCTGCTTTTAATTATTTTGGAAATATAGCTAGGAATGGAATCGTTTGGGGTAATGAAAAAGTTCTGGAATGATACAGTGGTGATGAGCGAACAACAATGTGAATTACTGCCACCAAATGGTATAATTTAAAATGGTTAAAGTGGGAAATCTTGTGTATTATACCATAATGAAAATTGTTTTTAGAAAGTAATGGAGAAAGTAAATAGACTGTTGAAGAGAGACTGAGCTAATTCAGAGGATACAATGAGTAGTTGAAATTGGGATGTGAGATTATCAGGAGTCTCAGAGCTTTTTAGATCTAGTCATCTCCCCAAGAATCATTTCTACAATGTCTTTGGCAGAACGGTGAACCTAGACCCAATGCACAAGCAACAAAAACAAACAAGGGGAACCACATTTAACTAAAAAGCTTCTGCACCGCCCAAAATAAATTCAAGAGGCAACTTATAGGATGGGAGAAAAATTTTTTTCAAACCGTATTATCAGATATAGGATTGAAATCCAAAACACATTAAGAAACTCCTACAACTGAGTAATAACAACAAAACCCTGTTAAAAAAAAATGGGCTAAGGAATTGCGTAGACATTTCTCCAAAGAAGACATTTCTCTAAATGCCAACAGATATAGGAAAAGCTACTCAATATCACTTATCACCAGGGAAATGCAAATCAAAAGCATAATGAGATACCACCTCACACCTGTAAGGATGGCCAGCATCAAAAAACCGAAAACACTAAAACTAAAACTAAAGATAACAAGTGTTGACAAGAGTGTGAAGCAAAGGGAACCCTGTGCCCTGCCGGTGGGAATGCAAATTGATGAAGCTGCTACGGAAAAGACTGTGAAGATTTTGCAAAAATATTAAAAACAGAACGACCCTATGATCCATCAGTTCCACTTCTGGGAAACTGAACAAAAGAACTAAAACCAGCACCTCAAAGAGACACCTGCACTTCCAAGCTCCCTCTAGCAGCATTCACAGTAGATGAACATGGAGACATCCTGTGTCTCCATCTCCAGATGAGTGGATAAAGAAGACGTCACACACACACACACACACACACACACACACACACACCCCACAGTGATATTATTAAGCTATAAAAGAGAGGAAAATACTTTGATTTATGACAGCATGGATGGGCCTTGAGGGCATTATGCGAAGCGAAATCAGACAGAGAAAGACAAATACTCTTATTACATGTGGAGTCTAAAAAAAACTGAAACAAAGTAGAATGGTAGGTACCACACCATGGTTCGAGAGCTAACAGCTGAAATGTGGGCATATTGGTCCAGTTATAAAATGAGTAAGTTCTGGACACTGGCATATACACATAGGTCCACATAATATACAGCACAGTGAGTACAGCTTTCAGCACCATGTGATAAACTTGAAAATTGTTAACAGAGTAGATCTTAAATGTTCTCACTGCAAAATATAAAGTAGTTACATAAGGTGATGCACATGTTAACTGATCTACTGTGGTAATCATTTCACAATACACAGGTGCAGCAAAGCACACACCAAGTCAGAGAGCGGTTACATCCTAGTGAAGCTGGCAGGAAGGAAAGATGGTCTTATCATGTTTTCAAAGCAGCCTATCTTGCTGCTGTGTAGAAAGACTTTTAGAAAGGTTTTCTTAATTTTAAAGTGAAATACCCTGTACAGTAACTTCCAATGTGTGTCCAAAATCTCCCTGGAGATATCCAAATGTGGTCCTACTATGTGCTTGATTCTGTAACAGGATAACTGCAATCTCAGTATAGCAGTGAGACCAAGGAGTTAGTGAAGCTCAGTGGTACAGATTCCAAACTAGCTCCAAAATTAATAGGGAGACGTGTGAAACATAGTGAATTGGAGGTAGACGATCTTAAGAACAAAGACTAACTCAGTTAATGCTTTGCTGTGAGATCTTAGGCATGTACTTTAACCTTTCCTAGCCTCAGTGTCTCCATCTGCAAATAACATCCCTGTCATAGGGCTGTTGTGGAAATAAAATGACCATTCATAGAAAATACTTAGCACAATGCCTGCATTTCTTAGATACTTACAGATGCAAGTAACTCACTATTATTATCACATGAGTGTTAATGACGCTTTCCTAATTCGGATCAGAGGAGCTCATTTAAAAAGACACAGCCTTAGAAGAGTATTTCTCATAAGCCTTAGCGGTCATTTACTTGCACATGATTATAATGTCTAGATAATTGAAAGGATTCTATGGAGTATAAAAGCTGATGAAAAAATTTTAACACTTTTTAAAAAGTATCTGTGACTTATTCAAGTAATGATTCCCACCCTTAGCCAAGTTGAAAAGCAGCCCCTGATGGGTGTGAGGCATTAAAATACTGAGGTTAAGATCATAGCTGGACCAGTTATTCTCTCTGTATCTCAATTTTATCAACTACAAATAGGAGTTAATAACAGAAACCACCTCAATGTTAAAGTGAGGATTAAATGAGCTAGTTCATGTGATTACGACAACTTCTTAGAACACAACAACACATATGTCAGCCTGTGTTGCTGCTGCTGCTGCTGCTAATAATGATGATGGGAATGATGGTGATGATGATAGAGGGGAAGAAGGAAGTGGAAGGGTAGGAGAAAAAAGTAAGAAGTTGGAGATGCTGTTATGATGGTGGTGGTGAAGACAATGACAATGTGATGATTTTAGCGATGATGGTAATTGTGGGATGCTGATGGTGACTACAATCATGCTGGTGGTGATGGTGGTGGTGGTGATGATAAGACTAGAGAGATAATGATATCAGTGATGTGATGGTGATGGAAATGGTGGTGATGATGGACCTGATGACGGTAAGGACAATAATGGCACTGGTGGTGATGATGATGATGATAGTGGTGGTGGTGATGGTAAATGGTGGTGATGATGGTGATGATGGTGGTGGTGGTGGTGGTGGTGGTGGTGGTGGTGGTGGTGATGGTGGTGGTGATGGTGATGATGATGCTGATGATGGTGGTGGTGATGATGATGATGGTGGTGGTACTGGTGGTGATGATGGTGGTGATGGTGATGATGATGGTGGTGGTGATGGTAATGGTGATGCTGGTGGTGATGCTGGTGGTGATGCTGGTGATGCTGATGATGCTGCTGATGGTGGTGGTGGTGGTGATGATGGTGATGATGATGGTGGTGGTGTTGGTGGTGATGATGGTGATGCTGATGATGGTGGTGGTGGTGATGATGATGATGATGATGGTGGTGGTGGTGATGGTGGTGATAGTACTGGTGGTGATAAGGAAAAAGATGATAATGATAGCAATGATGTGATGGTGATCATGACGGCAGTGACAGTGATGATGGCATGATGACAGCTCTGATGATCATGAGGGTGGTTGTAATGATCATAATGGTGATGAAATAAAAGATATGATGATGGTAATAACACAATGGTGATAATGATGGTGGTGGTGTTGATGATGATGTGTGTTATGGCAACGATAGTGGAGAGGATGATAGTGACAACTTGAGACAAGATGCCAAGTATAAAGGCCTGAGTGTGAGACCTGGCACAGCCTTCCCTAGCCAAGGGATTTCTTAAGATGGCAGGATGTTTTCTGCCTTGGTGTCTTCATCACTTTGCCCAATTTATAAAATGCAAGAAAGAGCCTCTCATATGATAAAGAGCTACACAAATGTTAGCATCATTTAGGGAGCTCCAGGAAGACACCTGTACCCTTTCCACCACCTTGGAAGCACCACGTGTAGAACCCCACCTGGAGCGAGATGCAGAGACATCTTCTGGAGCCTGCAGGCAATGAGAAGTTGAGAGAGAACCACTTTTCCACAGTTCAAAGTGAGGGAGACAGCAGGAGGAAGCAGCTACAAACCAGCTATGAGCTCGCAGTCCTTGCTTTGCTCCTTGGGTATCTTAGTGTTGCTATTTTTTAGGCTGCATCTTTAATCACTTCGCCTGTTTTGAAATCTCTATAATGGGCTAATAAAATGTTCATCGGTGCCAACAAAGCACTTTGTGCAGAGCTGGGACTATGATAACTGAAGAATAAACATGAGTTATCACTGGCAGAAATGGGCACAACTAAACAGGCTTGTTCCTGAACCAAGGAACGAGTGCTATGGAGTTCTGTGTCCGGAATGCGTGCTGCTCAGCAGAAGCAGTTGGGAAACTTCTAAGGCGGAGAGATCAATGGACCCAGAGTGTCCACACGGAAGTGTTAAAGTTATTCATCTAAACCGAGAGGACGCCTCCCTCTGCCCTGACCACCACCCCGGCGACGCCTTCCTGACTGGGAGCAGCGCCCCCGAGAGGAGGCTTGCAGTGTCTGAGTGACATCGCCCCACCTCCTAGAAGGGTGCCCCTCGCTGGCAGTTCAGAGTTTAGCAAAGACGCCTGCCACTGACCCAAGAGCAAGGCCCTTGGGCCTTCAACCTGCTGGTTCTGCTTCTCCACCGTCGGCAAAGGAGACAAATTTCGCTCCTGTTCCGGATAACAAACCTTTAAAACTCCGAAGACAACTCTTGCAGCGCCGCCTGGAAGTCTCCCTGGTGGCCCCCCAATTCTCCCTCATGCAGACACGTCCTAGACATGGCTGCTCCTTGCTATTCAAAAACGTGCTTATAGATGTCTCTCTCTTTTCTCCAGACAGGATATGGAATTTTCAGAACATTTATACATGACAATTTATCCCAGGGGCCTTTTCATAAAGAGTTTCAGGCCTTTGTGACAGTGAATTATGCAATCTTATCTATCAGGCCAAAGAAGTAACCAAAGCAAGTGTCTTTATGTTTGACTCCTAGAGAGGAATAATTCATAATATTATTAAATTGGGGGAGCAACACGTGCAAGGTCAGTGCTAGGTGTTTAACATCAGTTACCCCATTTCATACTTCAACAGCTCTGCGGCTAAGCAGCTGACACAATCAGTGGAGAGAGCGTCCACATGTTTCAGAAATTGGGCCTTGTATCCTGAAACGGGGCTATATTCTATGCTTCATTTGCACTTCACTCATAAAACACCCTTTGGTAAGAGCTATTTGATGTATGAGGTCCCTTTTTCTCGCTTTTGCCTTTAACTAAGAGGTCACGTTTTGCATTCTCTGACTCAATCCTCAAAGGCTCTCAGCCTGCTGAGAATGTAAAACAGCCAACGATGCAGGTATGTGCCTGCAGTTTGGGATGACTTTTTTTTTTCCATCTCCCCTTTGGGGGGGAATATTGCATTTTAGCCACAGGGTTTTTTCTACTTGTTGCTGATTTTCGCAAGAAAAAAAGAAAGGAAGGAAAAAATTACAAAAATCTATTATGTGAGTGCTTTGGAATCGAGTGTGAGAAAACAATTTAAAAAAGAGGCTTCTGAGAATCTATGCTTTAGAGAGAAATAGAAAATCATTCCTGGTCAAAATGATGATACACTTCCAATATCCAGCCAAAATCAGAGACTGGAGAATCAAAACATGCCAACTCATCATTTAAAATGGCAAATCTCAGTATTTCCCTCTTTGACAGAAACACCTAGAAAGACAATAAAACTTTACAGAACTGCCAGTTTCCAACGTGCTGGCAGCCAAACCCAGCAGATGCACCAACGAGAAAGGCAAAGCTAAAAACTGTCCTCGCAGGGGCGCCGTTTGGCAAATGGACGGCCCGCCACCACACTGGTTTCTATTTCCGACAACAAAATTGTCCAACACTGTCTAATAGAGTTAACTCAACCAGCTGTGTGGCTGACAGGTCTGCACCTGCTTTCCATCGCAGCTCTGGCTTCTGAACAGCGCAGTCTGTGTGGGTTCTTCTGACTGTGTTGAAACGCAGTCGAAAATTCCCCAATGGACAAGGTGCAGAGCTGGATGCAGGGCATATGATCTGCTGTGGCACAGAAGTTAGGTGGATCAAAGATGGACACGTGGCCCCGGGGCGAAAGGAGCTGCAGCTTAAGGGGTCTCCAGACCCAGAGCTGGGGGAGAAGGCGGAGGCTTGAACTTGCCTCCAAGACCCCAGCAGCTCCATCTCCTGGACAGGATGCAGCCGTCAGATCAGCCACGGAAGATGAAGCGCCTCCACTGGCAACTGAAGCATCACGCTGCAAAGGCAGCTCAGTGGCAGAAGAGCCAACAACAACATTGCCCACATGCAGGGAGCTGCATATGTTTCCATTTATTTGCATCCTATTGACTATGCAGATTCTTAATAAGGCAGGCGGAAGAGGCCGAAGCTGACAGCATAACACAAGTCAGGGAAATCGGAATCAGCTGGCTGAGGACCACTTTGCGATCGGGAGGGCGGAAACTGAGTCGACTTACAGCAGCGCCCCCTGCATCAGGAAGAATGGCACTGACCCACACAACCATCTCAGTGTTCTGATTGAGACACAGAATGCAAATGAGCAATTCCTTCTATGGTGGCAGCTTTAGAGTCTGATTATTTATCAAGGCAAACTGCTCCAGTTACTTGTTTCTATTTGCCCATGGGGAAATAGACAGCAGAAGGACATCCTGTCCCTAAAATTTTCATTTTTCACCAACAGTAAGAGAAGAAATTCACAAGCAGGAATATGCTCACTGCAGCAAATTGCTGTGATCCCTGTAAAACAGAAATATGTCATCAATAGAGCGAATTTAAGTGATGACAACTACTGGCTTCCGTGTTAGGCTGTTCAGATTTGGGAACTGTCTCTGAGACTTGCTAGTTAAGTAAATGGGGGTAAGTTTTCACTTCCCTTCTTTAAGCTCCAACTTCCTGTCTGTGAAATGGAGATGGAACAGCACCTATTTCATGGAGCTGCTGAGAACATTAGTTGGTTAATAGGTGAAGGCACTTAACACACTGCCAGAAACATTCAACACCTGCTAATTAATGCTGCAATGGTAATACTACTGTGCTATTAATCAGCATCTTTACTTCCTCCCTGAGACCATTGAGAGAGGTGGGACAATAACATATCTTCCAATCCTTCGAAACCTTTATCTTCTGAATCTGGAAGCATAAGAGTCAGACCAATGTCTCTGGGTGATCTTGGTTCTATGATGTCAACCCTATGAATTTTCTTATCTTTATCTGTTACACTGGAATCATTTCATGTAACACACAGACTTGTGATGATTAAAGAATATTTTGTATTGACTCTCAAAGGCTCTTTATAATAATATTGTTATCATTATCAAGTATGTCCAAGTAGAAAAAGAACCAGACAGAATGATGGACTAGTAACCACAGATCCTCCCACGCGGCCCAGAGTTCCTTCATGACATGAGTCATTGGAAAAACTACAAAGAAAAAGTTCCAGTCATGTCACCCAACTTCTCAAGGGGGCCATCAGAGACTGTGAATGGGGGCTTTTCAACACGCTGGTTTGCAGGCATTTATAATTCAAGGTCTTCTCATTCTTCTCTTGTTTTCAATGACTCCTGTTGGGAAGGAAGATCACAGGATGAAAGCCACATGGGACTGAAGTGGTGCGTTGAAGAGCCACTGCAATGCTATGACAAGGTCGAAGTGCCTGCTGCTGTGTGGACTGACAGAGACACCTCGTGTTCCAGCGGGGAGCTCGGCCCAGGAGTTGACTCGTGTCAACAAACATCATCTACTCCCAGCTCTTCTTCCACCATCCGCCCTGTTCCAGCCTCTCAGGGCAGCCCTCTCTTTCCCACCACCACAGGGAAGCTCATCGCATATCTCTCCGGCATGCCCAGGACAGGGATGGGAATGGCCAGACAATATCCTAAAGGAGTCATCTTCTGGAAGATTAAGTAATTGAAGTGAGGAGGTGACCAGCATCCCTTGAAGGCCACAGTTCCATGGCCTCTCTTGCTCTTCAAACACTTAGCAGTCCCTTCTGCAAAGGCAGTGTAGCCCAAGGGTCAGAAAGACCTGAAACAGCCAGCCAGGAGAATGCTGTTTTCAATTTCTCGTGAACACCAAAGTCATGCCCATCTCAGAAACATTGCATGCTCTACTTCCTTTGCACAGAACGAGATTCTGTGGTCCTTCTGGGGTGGGTTGTTCATCCTTCAGCTGCAGGTGGAACATCTCCACAAAGACTTGCCCTCTCTTTACCCAACAGAGAGACTCACTTCTCTTGTCCTTAAGGCTTCCCAGCAGTCATAATAAAGGGTCATTATTTCACTGACTTGATTCCCTTCTTATTTTCATCAAAACTCCCTATTAGATGGTCAACTAATGAAGACAGAGACCATGCTCCTATTTTCGCTGGCTATCCCCCACACAACCTGACACTGGACAGTAGAAAGTTCTTCAAATGAATGGACAACTGCAGCTGAACTGTTGCCTACTAATGAGGCGACCTTGAAATGGTCGCTTAACTCTTCTTGAGCCAATTTACTCACATGTGGTGTGAGGAGTTCACCTACCTCGTAGGTAAAGCAGGCTCTGCTCCATCAACACTAGACAGCCAGCCCTTGCACTTTAACCTTTTTCAAACAAAGATCATTTTACAATTGCCACAGTCTTAGATTACCTAAGACATAACACCTCACTCTGATGCAGAACCAAGTTCTTACATTAAAAAAAAAAAGAAGTTCTTTGGAAGACAAGGCTGTGGGGCTGCGTGTGAGTATTTACAGCTTAAGGAGCAAGGTAACAGCAATCCTAATCATGTGACTCCACAATTTCACCACTGCCTCCCTCTCACTCCTTGCCTGCGGACTGTCTCCTCCCCACTCTCTTGGTTAATGAGGCTACCTTTCTAAATTTTAAAAATCTATTTTTCCTCCAAAAGCCCCAGGGAGTTCAAATAATGAAACACACTTAATTCAGCTGTGCAGAGCGATCCTGCCATCTAGGTGGCATTTTTGTCTCACTCCCCTTGGGTATTCCAAGCACGGTGTTTGCAGACAAGAATTAGCATTCAGAGGTCATGGACACAGGCCAAGCACTGAACTAAGTGCTTTCTGTACTCATAAACTTCCCACTATGCGTGGGTACCAGCGTTACCTCCATTTTGCAGGTGATAAGAATGAGGTCCAGGTGCGTTTAGTTACTTGCTCAAGGTCCCAGAGCTAATTACATGGCAGGAAAAGTTAGAAACCTGATTCTCAAGTCTGGATATATAGGTTGTCATCCTCCATAGGCTACTGTATAACCCAAACATAGATTGTGCCTGTCAAGGAGTCTTCTGTCTTGTATAAAACAATCTTTCCAAAATGCTTACTTATATCTCCTTGTTGGTCAAGCTTGCTTTATTAAAGGCAACCGTGTCCATTTAAAAGGTATAATACATCAACAATTAGTCTAATACTATAGATTCACTTCCAAATGTGTGTATCTGCTAGAGTTCTTGTGGTTGCAGTTAGCAGAAACTACTTGAACCACCTTCAACCACTAAAGGAGTCTGGAGCCTAATATCAGAAAAAAATCAGCAATAGGGTGGACTTCAGGAGTGGTTTGATCAGGACTCTGGTTCATTTTCCATATGTACTTCTCTTAGTTTTGTCCCATGTGTGAGTCACCTTTATCCTTAGCCTGCTTTCCTCCATGGCAGAGAAATGTCAGCAGAAGCTCCAGGCCTCGTATCTGCACACTTGCCGTACATGAAATAATCCTAAGCTTCTCTCTTATTTGACCAACTTAGATCACATGTCCATTCCTGAAGCAATCATAACTGGGATGGATGGGATTTTCCTTATTGACTTTGGCCAAAGAGGGCCCAGATAACACGGCCTCCATTATGGGAGAAGGGAGGAATGAAACCTAGGAAACCAAGTATCTTGGGCGCCACACTAAGCAAAGCCTATTTCCAGCAGGAAATGAAATTGCATGGGGGAAAAGAAAAAGCAAATGAGGTTCCAAATACCATCAGTGCATGTTCAAGGACCACTACAGTTCTCTACCTCACTGCCCTGATGGAAGTCTCCAGTGGCTTCCTGTAATCATGAACCAAAACACAGAACTGTCATCAAGCCCTCTAAGACCCTATAGACTCATGTCTGCCTCTCCAAATACGTGTCCTATTCATTCATTTTGCTTCTGCTATTCTGGCCACCTTGCTGTTCCTCAAACCCCCCAAGAAATTTCCAAACCCCAGACCCTTGCACTTCCAGGTCTGTCCAACCAGAACATTCTTTCCCTGATTTTCACAGCACTTTCTTATCCTCATGTTTTTCTCACTTCATTCAGACATTTGCCAAAACTTCACCTCCCCAAGTATTCTAATATTACCTCCCTCGTTCACTGGCTGTTTATCCTGCCCCCTTTTCCCTTCCCAACCACATCAATGCCATTTTGTGTTTATTCATTTGTTTTTGGTCTCCCTGGAGAGTGGGAGCGTCAGGCAGGGAAATTTCATCTTCTTTGTTTATCATGTGATCTCATACCTACTACAGGTATGACATATGTAGGGTCAGTGAATGAAAAGGAAAGCATTCATGAATGAATGAATGAGTGAATTCTAAGCAATCGTGCCAGGAGACTTTTTTATTCTATTTGTTTTGTTTGCACCTAGTTGGTTGAAGATGCTTTCTGCCAGTCCAGTATCCAGAGCCCAAAATCTATTTAAGAAATGCTCTATTTCAAAAGCAGACGATTCATTAAACTCAAGATATTCAAATGCTTCAAGAGCGCGCTGGCTTCCTCCTCCATCTCCCATACTGAGTGGAAGACAATGGCTGATGGTTTGAGCTCCCTGAATATGTGAATAGACTTTAAAAATCAAGGCAAATAACCCCATTTCCACATGGTTTGTACCTCACATCAAAATTAAATATTGGTTTCTCTCTTCCTTTCTACCGTTTAATTCTTTCCTCTGCCTAATCAGAATTACCGAGAATCTCTAGCTGACATTTTTGCTCAATTCTTTGTATCCAGCTAATACTTAGGGCACTCCTCAGGGATGCGCACAGCCTGAAGGGACTCATCCGAGAACTAATTCTAAGGGAGTTGATGACTCTGCAATTGAGCTTTTGACTATTCTCATAAAAATTCTCCCAGGCAAGACGAGCTTTTCTTCTTTGTTCTCTTCTCACTTTATCTTTGGCAATGCCAAACATCGATATCTAGGGTGAGGATGATGATGATGATGATAGTAATAACTGACATTAACATTTTCAGAAAGATTTTGTGATTTTTAAGATGAATTCCCTTTCATCACACTTTTGTGATATTTTACCTCAAAGGGCAAGCAAATTAACTCAGATTAACTCCTTCCCAAAAAGGGGGATCTCTGTATGTGTCTTATGGCAATGGAGACTTCCCAGGGCCTCATGAAAACACACCAGAATCTCCTCTTCCCCTGAAAGGCTAGAGAATCAGAGGATCAGGTGCTAAAGTCAGAGAGGCAATCTTGGTCGTGATTGTACCACCAGAAGGCCCTGGTAAAGTCACTTTTCTTACACAGATTTTTTTTCTCATGTGAAAGTAGGAATAATGATACCAACTATTTCACAGAGCTGTTGTAATGATAAAGATAACACATATAAAAATCCTTAAGGCTGCATATAGATCAGAGAAAGTTCTGGGCTTTAGTGACCATTATTCATTCACTCAATACATATTGATTAAGTGTCTACACTATGCTCGGTGCTGGTGTACAGAAAAATGGACAAGGTCCCTAGAGTTCTTCTTCTTCTTCTTCTTCTTCATCATCATCATCAGCATCACACTACCAGCAGCAATCATCATCTCACCAATGACCACCAGTCATTATCCTCATCAATCTGTCGTTAATCATCCTCTTCATCACCTTCATCATATCATCAGTCATCATTATCACCAATATTATCTTCATCATTACCACCAATATCACATTATTACTATTAATCACAAAGAACTAAAGGAAAGGGGACTGGTGTGGGGGAAGCAACAATCCTAGATATGGAGAAAGCAAAATTCAGCTCTTAGCATGCCTTTGCCATTAAACCATCTCTTGTTCGTGAAAAATGAACCCTGTCTCTCCTAGGCCTCAATTTCCTCATCTGTAATAGAGCATAGAGAATTAATTCACACTTTTGATATAAAACCAGTTGAAAATAATTTGTTATAACTAATAATATATTTTATGACTTTGAGCCAAATGGTATGAATTATGTAAAAATATAAATGAGAGCAGAGTCATTTGCATTCTAATGCTTCCTTCAATGGAAAAAGGAGTTGGAATTACCACTTATACCCAAGGGGTTGTAATAATGTTCTACAAGCACCCAGTAGTTTCTCTATGTACAAAGAAGAAAAATATTTTTTAAATTACTGGTCTAAATGATCTCCAAATTCCCTTCCTGCTCTCAGTTCCAGAAGGTTGTATCCAACACCCTCAATTTGAAGATGAGAGAGCTGAGATCCAGAGAATCTAAATCTTGCCAAGGACTATTTATAAGAACAAAGCTTGGGTTAGAATCCATTATTCCAAATCTTAGTTTGGGTTCTTTGATGGTTAACTTTACATGTCAATTTGATCGGGCCTTGAGGTACCCAGATACTCGGCCAAACACTATTCTTCAGGTGTCTGTTAGGGTGTTTTTAGGTGAGATTAACATTTGAACATTAAATTGAGTAAAGCAGATTGCCCACCCCAATGTGGGTGGGCCTTACCCAATCAGTTGAAAGTGCTGAACAGAACAAAAAGGATGACCCTCTCATAAGGGGAACTCCTGCTGCTGACCGCCTCAGAACTCAAAGCAAAACATCAGTTCTCCTTGGATAGAAAATCTCCCAGCTCAGATCGGAACTCCAACTGGATGACATCAGCTTGGGACTTTTCAGTTGAACCAGTCTCTCTCTCTCTCCCCCTATCTTCTCCCCACTCCTCTCCCTCCCTGCTTTAATAGCTCCATGAACCAGTCTCTCTCTTTCTCTCTCTCTCCCCCACTTCCTTCTCCTCCCCCCCTCCCTCCCCCTATTCTGTTCTCTTTTCCCTCTATATATAAGATATAAATATAAAAATATATAATATATATATTTATACACACATATCCTATTGGTTCTGTTTCTCTAGAGAACCCTGACTAACACAAGTTCTATTTCTACCATCACATAAAAATTTTGATGATGGCAAGGAATGTGGCTTGCCTGAGAATTACACCCACATCCATCTGGACCTCACTTTCCATTCTTTCTGTCAGTAAACACATTCTTTGTGCCCTCACATCCCTGAACCTCTGGGTGGACATCAATTCCTAACTGTCTTGGGTAACAACTAACTGAGCAAAGAGCCAGATGCCCCTGAGACTCTGGTCACCGAAGATGGACCTTGTGTCTAAATGAAGAACAATTTCCATTATTTGAGCAAAAACCTTCTGCACTCAACTCAATGCCCCACAAATGCTGACGTTTCCAGTCTGGCTGGTGAGAAGATACAGTCCCCACGGTCCCATGTGAGTGCCAAATACTGCTACCAGTCTTTGAGGGTGTTTCCTTCCTCACCCACATGTGGTCATCAGCACTCCACTCCATACTCCAGGGGGGCCTCAGGGAGACGTCAGGGTCTCCACTTGTAAAGATCATTCTTCTCTGTCGTGTGAACTCTCATGGCTCTTGTGTCCCTAAACCCCTGAGTTCTCCACTTTGAGTTTCAGCCTGGAAACTCTCAGCTTATGAGCTGGGGTACCGGACTCATCTAGTTTACTTCTTGTCTTCTTCTGTTTGATATCCAGTGACTTGAAAAGTCCTCATTTCACATATTTTTGTTCATTTTTGATAACTTGAAAAATCACCATTTCACATGTTTTTGTCCATTTTTTGTGGCTTTAGTGAGTAGGATATACCTAGTCCCTCTTGTTCAATTTTGGTCATAGGCGAATGTCAATATAATGGAATTTAATGAAGATAATTACCGTGAAACACAGTCCTTAACAGCTTACAAACCCAAAAGTTATTTTTACATCAGATACCAAAAACCCAACTATCATAAAAAACAAAAAGCAGATTTCTAGTCACATTCTACTAGCTTTAAATGATAGATATTTTCAGCACTGACTCTAAACAAGTGACACGGGTCCCATCATATTCCGTCATTTGCGGTTCATTTGACAAATTTCAGGATATTGCAGAAAAGCTGAATACCCATATTACCCCATCTCCTACCAGAACAAATATTTTCCCCCAGCTTTAGAAGAACATCTACAAGCTAGTCAATTTAATAAGGGGATACTCTCCTTAGGCAATTTAGTAAGTTTATACTTACTATGGGTAAAAATAACTCAAATTTTCATTTATTAGTTGAACAGGGAAGCAGCTTTATGACCTAGAGCTATGTAAAATGCCCATCTAGTCCCCATCTGAAACTTTAAAAACCAGCTTTGTTTTAAGAAAATCTGAATCAAATTAGAAGCAGCATCTCTCCAATCTTGTGACACCTCTAGTCACAGAAAATCACAGGCCAGCAGTTATACAGATGATTTTACCAGAACATATGACCAGTAAAGTTGCAAACACATAGAATGCTAGATACCTGAAAGAGAAAGGTAGCTATAACTGTACTGACCCAGGTATAAAGATCTCTGGAGGTGGAATATCAAAACTTCCTGTCAACATGCATTCTGATACCTGCTAGTCTTAAAGTTCACGACATTCTTGTTATGGTGATGACTATAAATAATGACAATTATGACAAAAGTTAAAGAAAGTTTCAAGATAAGGGGTCTCTCTGATGGTGCATAGGTTAAAGTCTCAGCGCTAGCAAGTTATTGCCAGCAACTGTGGCATGAGTTCGATCCCCAGCCAGGGAGCTGAACCATATGGCACAGCAGACCTCTCCTGTCTTGCCCGCTGCTTCCCTCAGCAGTGTATTTCAGTAGATCTGCCTGTCCGGCTCCCCACTCTATCTCTGATGAATCCACTCACCCCCAAAACCTATGGCCTACAGCCCAGCTCTTGTATGCATAAATAAATAAAAATAAATCTTTAAAAACAAAAAAATAGAAAATTTCAAAATAAATTAAGAAGTTGAGTCCACATAGGTAATATGAATGAGTGCCTCAGATGGAAAGTAAGGTGACCTGGGCAGGCCTTACTGATCTAAATAAAGGTCACTTCTCATAACCCTTTCTAGGTAGAAGGACATATGTTCTGAATCCCCCCAGGCACACACTAAATCTACTGCTACACAGAGAACTATTCCGTCTGAGAGATACTGAGAAGCTAGCTGCACAGGTTGCTTCTCCTGAATAGGACTCCTTCCCACCAGGTGAACGGGAAATTATCCACGTGGAAATGAACAAGACAAACTGGACACATGCTCATCAGAAACTCCACACGCAGCGTAACGACACACAATGGGGAGGGAACTCACAATTCCCAGCTTCTTCTCGGAGAGCAAAAGGTTTGGATTAAGTATCTAGGATTAAGTACCTGACTGCCAGGTAGGAATGTGGGATTATTAGCATCATCTCTTCCTATTTTCCATTAGCTAAAATTATAGTTTTTGCTTGTGAAATCTTATGATTTTTTTAAATTTTATTTATACATACAAGCTGGGATACAGACCAGAGGTGTGGGGCAGTGAGAGGGCTCACCAGAGACAGAGTGGGGAGCAGAACAGGCAGATCAGAAACACACTGCTGAGGGGAGCAGCGGGTGAGGCAGGAGAGGTCTGCCGCACCATGTGGGATTCTCCCCGGCCGGGTGTCGAACTCACGTCGCTGCTGCCGACAGCTCCACAGCACAGCGCTCAACCGCTGCGCCACCGGGGAGGCCTGAAATCTTATGATTTTTAAGCACTGGGCTTTAGTCAACTTTTGAAAATAGTAGAAATATTCTGTGCATCTGAAAAAAAGTACCATGACCACAGGTCAAATTGAAGCTCAGAAAGTAGTGTAAGAGAGTTGAGATTCAAACAAAATTGCGATTGAATCCTGGCTCCATTTTCCGTTGGCTGTATGACTTTTGTCTCAATTTATATTAACTTTTCTGATCCTCAGTTTCCTCATCTATGAACTACTGCAGTTTATATTTGACCTGCTGATAGTCTAAGCAGCTTCCATTTCTCTCTTCCTCATTCTTAACAGAACTCATCTTTACAGAGATTCCATGCCTCCTATTGCAATCCATGGACCTTGGGAGAAGTTTGCCATATTCCCAGCTCTAATTCTGTTTGCCTTCTCAGTGATTGGGTCAGGAGTCCAGAACTAAGCCAGTCAGTACATGGCACTTTCAAAATGGCAAGACAGCCACATAAACTAATTTGGACACAAATAAGTCATTCTAGGTGTTGCTGACAGAAAACTGGAGGTCACAAAGGAAGCATCTTGAGAACAGCAACTGCAGTCTTTTAAAAGCAGATGCAAGAGGTCAGAGGAAAAAGAACCAGAACCTTGATCACATTGTACCTGAAATCCACATTTCCTACTTCTGGCCTTCCAATCAAATGATTCAATTATGTGTGAATTTACATGTTACCTAGAGCAAAAACCTAACCAAAGGACTATGTAAATCCTCAGCTAAAGATTAAAGAAAATATATTTAAAATGGTTAGCACATAGGAGGCACTTGATACATGGTAGGTTATATAATTAGAGCACATTTCCATAATCACAACTTAAAATAGATATACTTCCATAATGTAACTTATGAAACTTGAAGTTTCCCTTTCTCCCTGCATACACAAAGGCATATTGATTAAATTAAAATTTTGAAATTTCCTTTTATTAATGTGATGTGAACGAAAGGAAATGAGCACAAGTCTTGGGTGAGCTGTTCTCTATCATGCAGGAAACTGAGATGTGTGTGTTTATTCCAAGTGTTTGGACAGGACTTGATCAAACAAAGAAAATCCTCAGGAAGCTGGCTATGGGTATTTGGACAAGAATATACCAGACATCATTAGATCAGCAGGTTCATTCACCAAACTTTGGGGCCTGTGTGAAATGTGGCTGGCTTCCCGTGCCCACGCAGAACCCAACTAGCATCACCAGGCTGGGCAGTGACTCCTCCATCCCTGGGACCTGTGCCAGGCTCTGAGGTACCGGGAGCCTGCGTGGGCACTTGGTCACACCTGCCGGCAGGCAGCATCCACATGGAGGCGAGAGAGAGGGAAGCAGGGAAGCGAGGAGACAAAGGCAGAGAACAGGTGGAGAGGCCCGTTCCGGCTGTCTAGCTCCCACTTGGAAGGGATGACAAGGAGGGCTCTGGCCTACATATGAGGAAGTGCGTAGAGAGACACTGTTCCAGGACAGCAAACAAAAGAGCTTGTAAGGGAACCAGCCTGACCACTTGCCCTTCACACTGTGCCTCATGCGCCTCTCTTTTGATAGGAAGAATTTTTAACTTTGTTGTTTTGTGGGAGAGCTGCTATTTCCCAGATCATGGCAAGTATCAAAGAGAAGTGTAGGTCCATTAAGTCTCCCCTTCTCTTCACTCCAGATACAAACCTGGGCTCCCCATCTCTGTCACGGCTCCAGTCTGGTACAGTACTAGTTTCTTTTGATGCACAAGACTCACTGCCCTAGTGACTTGCCTGTCAGTTCATCATGTGATCTATTCCACTTATTGATTAGAACTGCTGGCATGATTATTTAACTCCACTAGGTTTCATAAACCCAGATATGTGAGCAAGGGCCACAGCTGACAGATCTCTGGAAGATCAGCAATACCTATCACACTGTCCAGCACATAGCAGACAATGCACAGACACCCACCCACAGCAAGATTATGCTTGGGAACAGGGAGGCTCCCTGGGGGGAAAGTGTAGCGAGAATTCATAGCTCAACTCTTTGTCTCCATTGTTCTCGTTTCCCTTGGGGATTATTTACTAATTAGAGTTGAAGTTCCTCAAGGTTTGAACCCCGTTCCTCTTCGGATTCTTCATTTTCTTAAGTGATCTCCCCAATCCTGGGTTTTAACTGCCATCCATAAACTCACCTGTGTACTGTATTTTCATTCTGAGCTCAGACTTTTCTCTCCAGTTGCCTACTTGAGATTTCTACTTGAATGTCTCAAAAATGTATTCCATTGAAAATGTTTGAAATTAGATGTGGTTCCTGATTCATTCTCCCCAAATTGGTGTCTTCCCCAGTTTTGTAAATGGCACCACAATCTATTCAACTGTACATATGAAGAAAAAATATTCACGACTATCTCTCTCATCATTTCATATTCATGCATCCTGTCTTGTTATCTCCAAAACATGGATTAAGCCCACCCACCTCACTCTGAATCCACAGCCGATATTCTAATCCAAGACACTACTGTCTCTCTAGGCTATATCATGGTCTTCTAACTGGTATCTAAGTTACCCAGTAAGACCACCTGCCTTTAGTATGCTGTCAGCAGGCACCAAAACTAATAAAGACAGTGTTTTTCTTTGTTTTGTCTTTTCATGGAAGAGAACTGCAGCTGATTTTTAGTCTATGTCACCAAATTAATGAGTTTCAAAATACTTTCCCAGTATTCAACCCAGGAGGAAGTAAATCAAGATATCTTATTGTTAGACATGTTGGTTCCAAAAACCCAAAGACTTACATCTGATCTAAGGCAAACTACAGTATTATTTATATCTGAATAAAAACAACCAAACCACCTTTCCTTCAAGGTAAAGAAACAGCCAATTTCTGGTCCTTCCAAGTTGCCAGCATCGGGTTTCCACCAGTTGTCAAGCTATTCATTGGCTGCCAATTAGAAATGATTTACTTGCATTGCAGGTTGGCATACGGCACTTTTGACTTCCAGCCAAAAGAGAGAGCGCTGTGTTCCAGGAGAGATGGCACTAACTGAGATGATGCCGAAGAGAAGCTGTTGACTTAGCTTTCAGGCTGAGTGTTCAGGGAGCACAGCTCACCACCCCAGGTGCATCAGGACACACGAGGTCCAGATCAAGCTGTGCATCTGATTCAGGGAAGGAGGGAAGTGGACATCTCTAGTGTCAATTTCATGCTAGACACTGCACTAAGTATATCACATGCGTTCAGGTGTCACGTAATCTTGCATGTTTGGAATTAGCTCTGTTTACAAATGAGGAAACAGAGACTCAAAGAATGAAGTCTCTGGCCAAGGATAAGCCAGATAATGACAAGGTCTTAACACAACACTATCCAAACCCATATTCCAGTCTCAGAGCTTCATAGTGTGTGTTGTGGTTTGTAGGTTTTGCGCACATCCCTGGATTGTCTCACTACCTATATCTCAATGATTGCCTTTGAGGTTCCGTCTTGGCCCCTGTTCGTGAGTTCAGAGTCCCAACTGAGTTTACAGCACAGGCCCAGAAGACAGTTTGGTCTCCTGGGTGCCTGGTGTCATTGTCAGAAATGTTTGTCGAGCATATGGTAACCCCACAGATTTGTTTGCAAACAGCTGTCAGGTTCACCCAAGGAAGTTCTGGTCAAGTTCAAAGAATTAACTCAGCAAGCTCTTTCACTGGCATGGAAAAAGAAACCAGCAGTGATAATTCTGATTATCAAATGAAAATATGCCAGCAGGTTTAGTGCAGTCTCTGAGTAGGTCATTAAACCAGGAGCTATTCCTATGGTTATTTTAAAATGGCAATTGCAACTTGGATGTGAATTAAGCTCAATCGCTTATGTATCTTCCTTCCATTTCCCATCCTGTCTGGGTAATACTTTACAATGCTGTTGCTTCTTAAAGCAGAAATCTGACTTCATCAATCAAGAAGTTAACATAAAACATGTAAGTGGTCAAGGATAGGCATCATTAATTAAAGCCAAATAACTTCTCATCAATACAGATTCATAGCTCTCCCAGCTGAAGATGTTCTTTCCTCCCTCATTTGTGCTATAGATCCGTTGGAGCAACTCTGTATGACTTCCAGTCACTTCCCATCACTTCCCCTCCTCCTACTACCCAGCCTGAAATGGGAGCCACAGGACATAGAGTCGTAATTCAATCATTGAAAAACAAGACTGAAATATATTTCCATTTCTCTCTTCCCTGCCCGGGTATGGCTCGCAGTACAGCAAGTACAAATAAATAACGGTGATGATTATCATCAGAAGAGGAAGATAATCATGGCTTGACGGCTATGGGCGAAATGCCTACTATGTGCTAGACACAGTGATGCTGTTTTGCATATATACTTTCCTTTAATTCTGCTATGATAACGGCAGTGCTGTGCACATGAGTGCGCGCACGCACACACACACACACACACACACACACACACACACATTAGAAAACACCTGAGTAGGGATTGGCTAAAACTTACACTTGCTAAGCATCTAGTTAATTCAAAACCAAGACTGGGGCACTACCCAGCTCATGCCACACTGTCCTGCTGCCCACAGGCCCTGTGCTTCCCAAGGCCATCTTTGTCATGAGGATTTGGGTCTGAAAATCATCCATCTTCTCCCCTCCTCCACCTCCTTCAATGTGGAAGATGAAACACACATGAACACAACACGTTGTCCATTACATAGTGTCCATTGTGTCACCATTCACGGCAGCTCCAAGTGCGGAGATGGCCCTCCAAGCACTAGGCTCTGGGTTTAGAGGCAAAGGCTTTCTTATGCCCACACTGCATCCAAAGGAGCAGGCTTGGAGGAATTAAATGACTTGCCCAAAGTCTTAGCTCTAGAAGAATTCAGATTAGGAGTCAAACCAGGCAGCCTTACTCTAGAATCCACACCCTGCACCAGCAAGCCACCCGCAGACTCCTCTACCAGGAACTGGACAGATTCTGGGACAGAACTGGACAGACAGCCTCGGTCCCACACCAGTGAAACAGGTGATGGTTTACCTTCCCAGTTCTGGGAGTTGTGCTCTGTGCTGGGTGAAAGAACAGATGTTTAATAACTTTGCAGTAGCAAGGAGGAGGTTACATAACATGGCTGAGCTATTTTTGAACTTTGGAAAATGCTGACTGCTCATTTCAAAGTGCCTTCTGTAAAACCAGGAATATGAACCACCAAGAGCATTTTCCCCTCTTTCCCCCACTTTTTCCTCCTGAAATCCCAGGGACAGAAACAGGTCCACGGTAGGGATTGTGACGCACCACCCTCACAAGAAGGCCTTTGCACCAGGTCCAGCGCCTGAGCATAAGTCACCGCCACGATACCCAAACTATGCAGCTCTGTGCGGGGGGTACACGCAATGCCTGCGAGGGCTACCAAGGGACTTGCACGGCTAGTCCCAGGCGTCCTGCTCAGTCAGAGCTGGTCCTCGGGCCCCCAGCAACTCACACCACGTCACCATCAGTGTGACTTCACCTGAGCCTCTGCTGAAGCTACCTGCATCCTCCCTACCAGAGTAGGGCTCAGGAGAGCTACTTACTTACTGGAGGCTTTTTAATCCAACTGAAAGTGTTGCCTTTTTTTTGGAAACTGTGGCACTGTGTTCACTGGTTTGTTTGTTTGGTTGGTTTTTAGAAGAAGAGCTGGGGTATAGCCAGAGGTGCGGGGGAGGGGTGAGAGGCTTCACCAGAGACAGAGTGGGGAGCAGAACAGGTGGATCGACTGAAATTCACTGTTGAGGGGAGGAGCAGGGAGACAGGAGAGGTCTGCTGCGCCATGTAGGTCAGCTCCCTGGCTGGGGATCGAACTCAGGTCATCTTGGTGGTAGCACTGAGACTTAACCCCTAGGCCACCAGGGAATCCCTGTATTTATTGTTTAGAAGACTCCTCATGTGAGGATTTCATTTCTCCCTAAACTGATCTATAGATTCAACGTAATTCCAATCAAAATCCTAGAAGGATTTTTTGGGAGGCAATTGCTGTTTCTTTTTTTTTTTTCCCTCTCTTTTTTATTTTTTGATTTTCTTACGTCATTGTTCACTTTTGTACAGTAAATGGATCCGCCCTCAGGTGTGGTCCCCTTAGCTCTCCCGTTACCATATCACCCGTGACCCATCACCATATCCCCTTGTGCTCTTCCACCCCTGTTTTGATAAAAAGACACAGAAGAGCATCCTGGATTCAAGAATCCAACCTCCTGCTGCCTCCAGGAAACACACCTAAGCTCTAAAGATAAACATCGATTGAAAGCAAAGGATTGAAAACAATTCTACACGCAAACAGCCCTCAAAAGAAGGCAGGGGCAGCCATACCTACATCAGATAAGATAGATTCCAAACCAAAAAGGGTTATAAGAGACACCAATGGACACTATATAATTATCAAGGGGACAATGCACGTTTAGAGCTTGAAGTGGGAACTGCTAAATCTACGGTCCCGAGCTCCCACAGACCAAGCTGGCAGGCCCGTCCCAGGCTGCAGAGACGCATGTCCTCGGCCTTCAGCTATCCAGGCTGAAGATCTCTTTCTATGAACAATCTACATGTCCATCAAGGGGGGTGACTAAATGAAAGACAACACCGAGACCCCAGAATACAAAACAGCAACTGAGATGAAGACGCTGGCATGGTAAAGCCGGCGCTGATCAGGGCGGCGTGGTAGGGATTGTGAGGCTGAGCTAGAGAAAGTGCCGTGACCGACCTACGGTTGCACACACATCTGCACGGCCGCTGGGCACACCCACTTCATCACTGTGATGTTCCTGCCTGTGGACAGAAAGGGGGCGGGCAGGGCTCGGAGAGGTATAATCAGGTTTTGCATTATTAGTGATGTCTTATTTCCTTTAAAATAAAAAATGTTAACCTTTGCTTTCCATGGTGAGTATTGGGGGGGGGGTTCATCCAACTGTGTTCTTCTGTACTATTCCTCTTTTCAGTGCTGTCACGCTTCGCTTAACCTCGGGGACACAGCCTGAGAAAGGCACTGTAGGTGATTGTGATTTGGTGCAAACGTCATAGAGCGCGTGACAGTCTCGCCATTATAATGACACAAACCTGGCACAGCCTGTCGGGACCACCCGCCATCCTCCCTGTGGCTGACCCTTGGCAGAAACGTAGTTAAGCGATGTGTGACTTTTAAAGGAGGGTTTCCTGTTAAGTGAACTTGACTTTAGACATCTCCCCCACACTCATCAGACTGTACATCCTTTGAGGTGAGAAGCTCTACCTTCCTTCATCTTTGTGTTCTAGGGGTCAGCCTGGGGCCGAGGGCCGGGAGGAACATTGGCTGGAGGACAGAGATATAGTGCCCTTAATCCTTTATAATTTCTCAAGCTCCCGCACCAGCCTTGCCCAGCAAGGTCCCATGCCTTCCTGGGCAGCTGAGGGCACATTGTGGCCGTGGGACGTGAGACAAGGCCCCTGCTCTGCTGTCATGCAGCCCTACACCTGGGGTGAGCATGGCCAGCGGCCTAGGCGGAGGATGAGGGCTGAGCACACCTGGAAGGGACCGAAATACCACTGACACCTGTGTTAAAAGCATAACTCCTGGGAAAAGCACGGCAGCATTTAACAGAAGTAGGATTCTTTTTTTAAAAAGGGATGGTCACAAATATCCCTCTCAAACTCGTTCTCCTGTATATGTTATAACTCAGTTGCCCAAAACTGAGTTATGGTTCCATCAGAATCATACATGTCTGAGTACTTCAAGCGCAGGGTACGACACATGATGGGTAGTAAGAATTCATCTGCCCACCCCGCCTTTCGGCTGGCAGCAGCCCTGCCTCCGTGAGGCTCCCGAGTCTCACACTGATTTATCAGAGTTGTTCCCTGATATTTGGATAATTATTTAAAATGCTGAAAATGGCAAAGCAGAAGCATTAGAGAGGGGAACAGGAGAGGGGAAGGAGACATTCCCCTCCCCCCAAAAATGGCCTCTTAATTCCAGAGTTCATTTTTCAGGTAAACGTCAGCTTTATAGAAGTATAATCTGCCTACCCACCCACCCCCTCACACACACAGACACACACACACACACAAATGTGCAGCCTCAACTTAAGATAATTCCCGGGTCAAAGAAGTGCTAAAACCGTGCAGGGGCACTTTAGAACGACATGTTGCTCTGCTGTGATGGGCCAGTCGGGTTTGGCGATGTCATTTCTGCTGGTCAGACACTGCCCGCTTGCTCGGACAGCTGTGAATTCATCAGTGACCAGGCGCAGATGGGCCCAGCAGCACTTCTCACGCACCACTCAGTCAACACTCATGAAACCCCACGACACTGATTCTCAGCAAGGGTCCCCAGAACAGCAACACAACACATGCTCCCCCCACCCCAGGAACCTGTTAAACTTGAAACTTCTCAGAGCCCAGCCCAGCCCATCCCTGGCCCTCTGAGTGAGACTCTTTGCCAAGGGCCCTGGAGTTGTCTTCACAAGCCCTGCTGGGGAGCCTGAGGCTGAACTTTGGGCCCCGCAGCCAGAAAAACAGGCGCCATCACTTCGCAAAGCGCAGTGGAGCCCCGCAAGGTAAGTGACTGGCCAAGTCACATCGAGAGTAGAAGAGACGAGACTTGAGCCCTCACAGATCTCAGTCCAAAGCCCAATTCCTTAATCACAGCGCCACACTGTCCATTATCAGAGACATTATCAAAAGCAGGAATGAGATCCACCAACAGTAGGCAAAAACATGCCAAATCGTCATAAAAGTGGTGGCTCTAAGTCTCAACAACTGAGCCATAATGATGGGCCACAAAGAACAATGATGCTTCTCAGCAACAAAAAATTTAACTAAATGTCCACCAAGATGGGCGTCGTTAAGTAAATCATGATGCGTCCATGTGAAGAAACACACCCCAACTTTAAAAGCGATGTTGGCCAAGGTTGCCGATGACCTAGATGTTACTTGGGAGATAAGCTGAAACTCAGATGCAAGTCCAGATAGAGACCAGGGGCCCCAGAGTAGGGAGTTTTTCCAAGTGCGAAGTCGAGTGATTTCACAAACTCTTGGTGTGCATGAAAGTTGGTAGTTACTCTGTAGGGCAATTTGGCAATCGATATTTAAATTTTAAAATGCACATTTTCTATGACCCCAAAATCTACTTCTGAGAATCAACCCCAGAAAAATATTTGCACATGTGCTTAAGCTGACATGAAGTATGATTATCTCTGAGAGTAGTTGTTCTAATGGAAAAAATAGGAAGCAATCTAAATGTCTATTACTATGAAGATGGAATAAATAAGTCACGGTTTATGCCTATCAAGAAATGCAATGTGTAAGTTACCAAGAATGTAGACATTCAGTTATATACACATGTATGTGTGTGCATGCATGTGTGCACACATGGACATGTCTGCATATAATTATATATATCTATATGTAGAACACATAGATACAGAGTAAAATAACTGATATATCTACATACATATGTGCTTACATGCCATGCTTGATAGAGAGAATGGACAGACAGAAATATCCACAGGTGCTAGGGAGATAGACAGATAGATCTCAATTGTAGGTTTGCAAGGTATATTATTGAGTAAAGGAAGTAAGCTACAGAAAGCAAAGTCTGATGTTGCTTAAAAAGAAAAGGAAGGGCCTCCCTAGTGGTGCAACACGTTGAGTCTCAGCACTATGAAGCTATCCGCAGCCACTGCAGCACCAGTTCAATCCCAGCCAGGGAGCTTCCCACATGGCACAGCAGACCTCTCCTGCCTCCCTGCTGCTCCCCTCAGCAGTGTACTTCAGTAGATCCGCCTGTTCTGCTCCCCACTCTGTCTTGGTGAAACCTCTCACCACCCTACACCTCTGGCCTACACCCCACGTCTTGTATGCATAAATAAATAAATCTTTTTTTACAAAAAGAAAAGGAGATGCTATGAGAGGAAAAGGAGAGCAGAATCAAACATACACACACAAAATCCCCCAAACACACACACAACATTCTGTTTCCGTGCACACTTCCAATGAGTATGTGTAGCTTTTAGTATCTAAACAAACACCCAAACCCCAAGCGCACTCTGGGAGACAAGCAAACGGCCCCTCTTACTGGTGCAGGGTGTGCAGTGGGGCCTCTGGCTTCTCCATCTGCCCGTAGCAGCTGGCCTTGGCCTCGGGGATGTAGGAGAACTTCTCCAACATGGACGCCGCGGCGGTGGTTAGGATGCCCAGGCCGTCCCGCACTCTGGCCTCTAGGCTGTAGTCCCAGTCATCATAGGAGACTGAAATGAGTCCTGATGGAAACTCTTTGGGGATGAGCTCTGTGTTCCCAGACACCAGGCTGGGGACAATCCAGAAGAAATCATACCCGGTGAGGCCAAGGGAGCGGGCCTCGCTTAGAATGAGCACAGCCTCGTCTTTGGAACAGTAGAGCAAGATGACGGAAGAGTGGATCTTCTTCAGCTGGACTTGCGTCTTTGCATCCTCGAAGGAGGTATCCAGTGTAATCACATTCTGCATATCCCAGCCCACGAAGCTGTTGTCCACTGTGGTCTTGATGAAGCTGATGAACTCCCGGTAGCCAGGGAAGATGGTGGTGACCAGGGAGAAGACATGCCAGTCGTAATCCTGCATGATCTTCAGCATGACCGTGGCTTGCTGCTGGATGGACGCTCCAAACTGGAAGAAGGTGGACGTCGGATCCTGCCGACAGGTTAAAAGAAAGCAAAACAGAGAATGAGGCAGAAGGCAGTGTAGACACAGCCATATGTTTTATAGGCTTAACGGAGGTCCTTCCTGTAAGTGAGGGAAAATACATCACACACTATTCATTTGCAAGCATTTCTGAGCACCTACTATACGCCAGATTCTGGAACAGATGCTAGAAATACAGAAAGAAAAGAGGCCCCTCAACCTGGAGCTCACAGCTGGGTACAGAGCAGGACATCTGTTATTTCGCCAGCCCCTCGTCTATTCTCCTCATTTTCCTCTAGTTCACCCCATCCCAACCCCCTTTCAATCCATATGGTTCTAGCAGTACAGCTCTAACTGGCACCCAGGCTCATGACTGGAAAAAGAAGCCAAGAGAGTCAAAATAACTTCAGGATGTAGAGACAGATTCCTGGTGACATACGTGGAGCACCTGGAGGCCGCCATATTGAAGGCATTTGTTCTGGACCCTTCAGTTATGTAAGCCAACAAGCTCCCCTCATCATTTCAATCAATTTGAATAGGGTTTCTGTCCCTTGAACTCTAGACTCATGTGTAATAGACAGCAAAATAAATGATAGGCAGACATATACCTTATCAATCAGCAAACATTTATTTGTATACAGCCACAGCGTTTGAGAGCTTGGGAAAAGAGGGATATGTAAGACAGATGATAAGACGGATACAGACATGGTCTCACTCCTTCCATGGACTGGGAGCTGAGAGAGGCAATGTTGAGGGATATCCTAGTATGAGAGGAGGTCTAGTATCCTAGTATGAGAGGTGGGCATTAGTCAGAGGAGCCCCAAGGTACATGGCCAAGAACTGCAGATAAATGCATTACGGCTAGTGAAATAGGGGGGAATGAGAGGATTTGCAGAGTTCAGCAGGAACTCCATCAATGTACAGCCTTGGGACAATGTTGACTGGCTGAGATTTTATTCTGAGCTTAAGGGGTGGGGCGCGGTGTGCTCTTATGCTGGAAAGTGACATCATCACCTGTGTTGGGTTGAAGAGCCTCTAAGAGACCCAACATCTCCCCAAGTCTACAAGTCTACAGTTTGATTATGAGAACAAGTTTCCACCCAGAAAAGCAGGTGTTGCATAAAGCTGTGCAACAGACAAACCACCTTCTCACCTCCCAACTCACAATCCTACGGAGCTGCGCATTGTCCCGGGAAACTGAGGCTCAGTTGGTCAGGTGGCTAGTGAGCATCTGTGCTCTGGCTCTGGGCCATGCCCATTCCCCTTCCTGACACACAACCACAGCCTTCCTGGGGTCACGGGCAGCTTCAAATAACAGGTGCTTAAACCATGTTGTGGACAGGCTGGCAAGATGCAAAAATGCCAAGGAAACAGGTGTGCCAGGGTCTTATAGCACAACAGCATCTGACAAATGCTGAGATCTCTTTGTTTTGGGGGACCTGGAGAAGTCCTCAAGGGCCCTTATGTGGCAGCCATGCTTTCATTTTGGGTTCTGGCTTTACTACATGCACTTAACATGACTAAAACAGCACGAAAACGGGGACTCCTCTGCGTGTGTGTGTGTGTGAGAATGGCTGATTCCATTCACGTCTTTCAGAACAGTACTTTGTAGTTGGGCATATCAACACCCCAACAAGTCTCCTTTGCTTTCCCTGTGAGTGCTCCCTGAATAAAGTTTTACCTGAATAGCCAAAAGTGATAGTTCCTCAAGATGTTTTTGAGAGAGAGAGAGAGAGAGAGAGAGAGAGAGAGAGAGAGAGAGAGAGAGAGAGAGTGTGTGTGTGTGTGTGTAGGGGAGGAATTTGAGCACAATGTGGCCCGAAGGCAGAGGATAAAACAGGGATAAATGCCTTCTGGGTCCCTTCCAACATTATAGGACTATGAATTTTACCTAATTAAATCAATTAAAGTGGGTAACAGATTTAAAGACTTTGGATCATTATCTTTTTCCCTACAGTAGCTTTTGGAGAAATCCAATATTCTTGGATTGATTAATCATTTTAAATCACATCTCAACTGCTCAAGGGCAGAGATTTTGCTGTCCTCATTTCTCCATCCCCAGAGCCTGGCAGAAGGCTTGGCACATGACACCCCAGTAACTGGAGGGTGAGGGACACACGGACGAGTGGAGGTGCGACCGCAGTGTAGGAGGAATGACCTTGCTTCGAGCATAAAGTGAAAGGGGAGAAACCAGCACCTGAGCCTGGATTTCTACGGCTCCCGAATGTCATGTCCAAACAATAAAGAGTTCACCACCATCACCCTATACCCTGAGAAGCCACTTTTCCAGCCATTGGCAAAAATATATTTTCACATATCTTTATTGATAAGGAAGAAACTACAGAGGTCCTATAATAAACCTCAATAGCTGTCTGCAGAGCCTCACTAAACAGCATAAAAGCAACTGCGTAAAGAGCCCAACAACAGAAAGGAAAGCTCCAGGCAGCGGTGTTCATCAGCCTCAAGCACAGTCAGTGGCCGTGGGGAAGGGACTGAAGTTCCACACTTAGTTACAAAAGAAACGCCATCATCTCGTGGAGCAAAGATGCTTCTGGGGCACCTCAGCTGAGCTCATGTCCTGTGTCCCTGGGTAATGCCTGGAACTTTCTGGACCAGGGTCTCTTTGCCTGTGCAATGAGAGCCAGCCCACTGGGTTGTGGCGAGGCAGGAATGAACTGAAGGGAGTAAGAGGTTCACCTCCTCGTGCCTGACTCCAACCGTGTGGGGGATGCTCTCCACATTCTCGGCCCCCAGGCCCCAGGGTCGTTTCTAGAAATCTAAGGGGACCCTTACCCCACATCGGCAAGGGGCATCTCCAGATCTCCTGACCGCCACCTTCACATTCCCCACTGCTCCGCAAGCTGCTCATTCATTCTGAGCTCGCGGAGAGAGCAGGGGCTGGCTCTCCTCGCAGAGATGAGCCACGCCTTGAAGAGAAAGCGTCATCCGCGTTTCATGGCCCTCACACAGTTATCATACAGCACTTCCACCTGAGACTTAAACTTCAGAATCCACTGGAGGCCAAAGGCACCATATAGCCCTCAGAGGGATGGAGCAAGAAGTTATTTGCAGAACATAATTGCACAGCGAGGCAATAAAAAGGCTCACTTTTAACTGCGGGTTTTTCTAAGATGGTTTCATGGACTGGCGGGAGGTGACGGGGGAACCTGGCCACACTCCCAGGGCCCAGCAGCTGAGATGCTAGGGGCGTGATCTTTCAAGCCCCTGAGCGTTCTTGCATCTTCCTGCATGGACAGCAGAGGCTGCCTGTCCCTCCCGCACTCACCCGCTCCTGCCACCCTTAGCCTACCCTTTGCGGATGCTACAGATCAGCCTCTGACCACCTTTGGCACTGGCTTCCTCAGCAGTGTGCAGCCGGGGGAGAGGAACAGATTTCAGACACCCACTTTGGTTCTGCAGCAAAAGCAGTTCTCTCCCCAGGCTCAGTGCTCTGCAGAAGATAGAACAAACTGTTTTAAACACAGAGCGAGGGAGGCAGGGGGGTGTGGGAATCTGGGTATCTGCTCTCATCTCTGTAATTCAGTCCCACCATAATAACTGAGATCTCATTAGGTTAGGTTTCCTGAGCTAATGCTCTAGAATGTTCCAGAGTTGGCTGAGTCTCCAGGGTGAGCACTGACTCCATGGGTATCAAGGCCTGGTGTTTAATAGAGTCTAATCCCAACTTTCATTTCACTTGCCCATGCATACAGGCCATAAAGGACACCCACACCTATTCCCTCTGATTCTAACTACCCAAGAGATGAGGTCTTGCAGGTGGTCATAACCTCCATGGCTGGTATTTCTCATAAAGACCCAGGAAGAGAGGTTAAGTGATTTCTCTAAAATCCATATGGCCCCACGCTGGTAACAGCTCAGTGATTGCAAGATGCCCTCCAGTGTCCCAGTGTCCCTTTGCACACACCACTGGCTCTCATTCCTTACTGCACAATAAATCACTTGGAGAGTTACCAAAAAAAAAAAAAAATACGGATGCTTGTGCCCATGCCAGTCCAAATGAAACTGAATTTCTATGAGTATATGAACCTCAAAGATGATTTATTTGTTTTTCTCTATCTCATTGCAACAGCAGGATGTGTTATGCAAACAGGTATCTTGAAAGCCTAACACTGAGTCTGACATGCAGTAGGGACCTGATAAACATTTGGTGAGGGAATAAATGAGCAGGAAGCTCATCCCCAGGGAGCACGAGGGCACTGGTTGCTGTTGTCAACTCCGAACCCTTGTCCACAGCTTTTTTCCTGTTGTCCACCAGGGTGGGTGCCAACAAAAAGGATAATTATGCAGGTGACCCACAAAGACCAAGAGGGACTCCTTGGGAACTTGCTTTCTCCTATAAGAGGATTGTCCTTCCTGCCACTCTTAGAGTGTATCAGCTATGCTCTAAAACATATTTTATGTTTCCATGGATTAGAGTAAAAATGTCAAGCCTGATAAGCCCTCTAGAATTCATATGGATTAGCTTTCTCAAATGTATATAAGCTAAATCTGTCCCACGGAGGGAACTCTATTCCATCCTCCTCCATCCTTCTCCTTTATTGCCATTGTCATCCACCATCGTCATCATCCACTACCATCCGCCATAACCACCACCACCATTATCCACTATCATATTATGTGCCACCCATGATCATAATCATTATTATCCATCATCATCAACCTCCACCATAATCATCTACCATCAACATCCACCATCATCATCATCCACCATCATCTTCCATCACCATCATCATCCACCACCATCAGCATCCTCCATCATCACCACCATCAACATCCACCACCATCATCATTATCCACCATCATCTTCCATCACCACCATCATCCACCACCATCTTCCATCACCATCATCATCCACCATCATCAACATCCACCATCATCATCCACCATCATCCACATCCTCCATCATTCACCACCATCATCACCATCCTCCATCATCCACCACCATTATCATCCACCGTCATCATCCATTGTCAGCATCCATTACATCACCATCCACCATAATCAGTAGCAGCAGCAGTGGCAGCGGCAGCAGCAGCACCATCTTCATGATAATCATCACATTTAACATTTATTGGGCATATAAGATACATAGAACAATGTAGTATGTCTTATTATTATCCTGCATTACTGATCTAAGAACTCAGGCTTAAAGAATGTAAGATGCCCAAATTCATACAGTAAGTACATGGCAGAGCCAGAATAAAAGACCAGTCAATTTGTATCCAGAATATCAGGGAACATGAATTCCAGGTGGGCAGAAGAGAAATCCAGCATGTGTAGAGGTGGGTATGTTTTGAATAACCATCACTGAATCTTTCTTGAGGCACTCAACTAGAAAAGAAAATGACCCAGAAATGGGAAACCAATGTAGAGAATCTTCCATTAATTGGGAATCAAGTTTATGCAGGAGACTGAGGATGAGAGAGGAATCATATCCAGGTGACAATTTCCAAAAAACACATCAGCTCCATCACCCACTAACACAAATTCAACTCCAAGGAACCTCCACTCACTGGACCATTTATGAGTCTTTCAGTAGCAAAGCTACCTAATACCACCTTTCTCTGTTCTCCAAATTAGAAGTTTCATCTTAAGTTTCTGGTGATATTTTGGTTCCCAGCTCAGGCAGCTAATCAAGGTAGTGGAAGTACTCAGCTTCGGAGACCAGGCACGGAGTTCCATGGCTTAACTCAAGATTCTATGCATTAGTCCTTCAGACTAGAGTGGAAAGGTTGTGGTAAGATAATTACAAAGAAGAGCTCTATGATCTATAATGGGCAGAACAGAGCCACCTGTAGCTACCAACTCCTCAAACGCATCCTGGCCTTGGTTCCAAGACAATACTTCAAAACCACACGTGATCAATTACATTTAATTTCAAAATATTAAATAAAAATCAAATATTTGATTTCCCAGTCACACTAGACACATTTTAGGAGCTCAATCATCTTTAAAGTTGACACTCTCCCCAAAACCCACCCCTAAAGATGCCAATTCAGTGCATCTTGGACAGGGTCCAGGATTTTTCAATTTCCTGGTTGAGTCTAATGTACAGACAGGGTTGAAACATCAACTCTAAGCTTTCAGTATTGACCTATAGCTGTGTATCAGCTCATCTGGCGGATGATTTTGTACCTGAAGATTTCCAGGCTCCATGCCAATCCCACCAAACCAAAATCTCTACTGAGGATCCCTAGAATATGTGCTTTCCCTGGAATATTCTGATGGACAGCAAAGACTTGGTACCACTAATACCAACTTCCTTATTTTCCAGGTGAGAAAACTGAGCCTCTGGAATCTTGGAGAAATCATTCCAAATCTTTTTCAGATCAAACAGTGCTGCAGCATGAGCAGACCTGGGGTCTCTTGCCTCCCAAATCAGCGCTGCTGTGATGTGCTGTGATGCCAGCAAGTGTGGAGTGTTTTCCACAAAGATAATCCACAAGGCTTGGGGGTGTGTAGGAGGAACGTGGGTTTGGCTGACAGCCTGCCTGAGATCTGCTTCCTACTGCATGCGGATTAGTGACATTTACCCTAAACCTCTGTTTCTCCATCTGGAAAATGGGAATGATGATAACAGTAACCACCTTAAAATGCTGCTGTACATATTTTGAGAGATAATGCACATAAAGCACTTGGCATGTAGGAAGGGCAAGCTGAGTTGGCATGAACAGTGCTGAATATGGTAGCCTTGATTGCCAAGTTCCAACTCCTACACCATGGTACTGTGCTGGGGCCCCCGCTTCCCACTATCCCTCCTTTCGATTTTCCAGCAACTTTGTCTTCACAGCCCAGCCCTACCCCTGATTTGTGTATGGTTGCCTAGTTTCTGAAAACATGCATCTTGCCTGCCCTTTAGATGAGAATCCTTGAGGACAGGGCGGCACGTCCTCTGAGCCCCTAACACCGTGCAGCGTGACGGACTGTTGCTGTGGAGACGAAATACTGAGTGGCCGTCTGGGTCTGCAAGTCTGCCAGTGGGTGCAAAGGGAGATTAGTCCAGGTATTTCAGGGAACTTGCCAGATCTATTGCTCTGGGAAAAAACAAAAACATCCATCTATTGACGGCCTTACTCAACGAAGTGACCAAACTGCAGCTCAGTATCAGCCACTGGTCCAGGGCAGGGAGTTCAGGGAAGGCTACCAAAGGGAAGGGCCACTTTCATGAAGTTTACATTTTACTGGGAGGCGACAGACAAGGGAGAAGGGAATCAATAAACAGAACGATTTAGAGGGAATCAGACAATGAAAGAGTTCAGACAGGGCTGCCGCTTTAGATGCTCGGGACTTCCCCATCAGAGCTGATGAGAATACCAGGAGGAATGAGCCAGGCAGAGCTGAGGAGATGGAGGGCTGCAGGGAGAGCCTTCTGCTTGAGAAGGAACAGCGCGTGCAAAGGTGGAAAGGTCTTGGCAGGTTCACGGAAAGAAGGAGGTCAGAATGGCTGGTTTAACGAGAGTGGGTCAAAGGGCAAGGTGGCGAGAGATGAGTTAGGGCAGGAAGCAGAGGTTCGGAGCAAGTGCCACGAAGATCACGGCATAGGATTCGATTCCTAGGTTAGTTTTATTGCGAACTATTTCTCTGCTAAATGCATCACTCATGTCTCCCAGTAGGGAAGTTGGGAATAGCCTTGGGACTCTGGGGATACTGGGATTTCACGTGAGCCAATCCTGAGTTCCCTGTGGAATTCTGACCTAAGCCACAAGAGGGGCCCACCCTGAAGATGCAGTGAGACATACTGTTTGCTATGTTGTGTCATCATAGACAGTGTGCCTGCCCCCCCACCCCAACCGCGAGCGCATTCCAGACCACCTTCCAGTCACCACCCAGAGGCAGCACTCCCTGCAGCGAGGGATGCAGGGCCGGAGGAGAGGGTACACAGATGCACGGAGCTGTACTTTTGATTCCAGCTGCAACGAAAATCAGGACGCTCCTTTACATCCGTCAGAACTGCGTGATGATTGCTGCCCTTGGGTCCAAGCCTGCTTTCTAGATCGTTAGCAGGGCTGGCCAAGGAGAGACGCCTGCTGCGATTCAGGCCCTTATTCTATACAAGGATACAGCAAAGGCCCAAGCTGGCTTCACCCGGTGCTCTGTCAACCCGCAGGTGGGCTTCCAAACAGGGTCGTTAGTGATTATGGATTGTCTGAGGCAAGGTGCAGTCATTCTCACCTAGAAAACCAGAGGGAAATCTACCTGATCCGAGATCACTGAGCCAGGCCTCTGAGGAGCTGATAAATCCAAGTACAGGGAAACAGGAAGCATCTTTTTCTTTTTCCTTTTTTAACCAGTCCCAACTGTGATGGGGCTACTGACCTTGCTGTGTGCACCTGAAATTAACTCATTTTTTTCTGGATCCCTTTCCCTAAAGAGGCACGAGCTGCGTCAAGGACATTTACCATTCCAACCACCGAGCAGCCTTTGTTTCTTTATTAAGGTTAGCAAATTTCACTGGAGTCATCTTCGCCTTCCCTCAGTCAAGTTGATTGGCTCACCCAAGCCCCATGATGTTAGCAATTAATTCAGGGGATAGGAATATAGCCTAACCTGGTCCAGTCAAAGTGGTTCTCATGCTTTTAAAGAAAGCAATGGGAAAGACAGTCTCTTGTACTGTTAGAACCTAGAAAGATGTTCAGTCAGAATTTCTGGCAGCCATCCTGCCATCAGACAGTCCCAAGAAGGAAACCATCAGATCCAAAGGCAAAACTGAAAGATGGAGAGTCACCAAATTCTAATGATCTTGGGGAGCACCTTGTTCAAGCCACACCTGAAGCCAACTCACCCCTGTTGTTAGTGGCATATCCCCATTCATTCCCTCATTTTGCTTGAGTGAATTTGAATTAGCTTTTCTGTCACTGGCAACCAATGATCCCTGACACCATGTTTGCTAGAAGAACAATGGAGAACGATGTGACTCATTCTTCATTCATCTTCTGAACTTAGATCTGAAGAAATGAAACTACAGAGTGGGGACTTTCCCTTCACCAATCTTCACCAGGCTCTTCTCTGGGGGCAGCTGCCTCTCTCCACATATTGCCCTCCCCTCCGTGAGCTCGTCATCCTGCCTTCGGCTTTTTGGTGAATTTTTATTTCTTTAAAATGCCTTTGAGATTGGTTTCTCCCCCAAAGAGTCTGACAGCCACAGCTGCCATGACCCAGACAGAAGACATGACAACTTGCCACCAATAATAATCGCTTGTCATTAAGCCATCCCAGGGAGGAGAGAAAGCAAACAGGTCCCATTCGTTAAGTTCCCATCTCTGGCTGTCACAGCAGGGCTGCTGCCGAGTGAAGGAGGCAGCTTGATTCCTTGAAAGAGGAGTGTCTTGGGCTCCCCCTAACACTAGCTTGGGGCAGCTCTGCCAGCAAACTTTAGGAAAGAACCATCCTCTGTCACTCACCCCACCGCTTACTCCCGCGAAAGGCCCCCAGGCAGCTCTGGAGCTGAGCCCCACAGGAAACTGCTCCTCCCTTTGGGAATCTGAGTTCACGGGATCAAAGGCGCATCTGCTGGTGCCAAGTGGATAGCGGTCAAAGGGGCTCTTCGCCACTTTGGCTTGGGCATATCCCAAGACTCCATGTTTTTATTTTATTTTAATTTGGGGTTACATCTGTACTCCTCCATAGGGGCACATGTCCCACTCACCCACCACTCGCCAAACTATCCAGGCCAATTCCTCCATGTTTTTAAGCGAAGGGGGCCAGTCCTGCTTTAAGAGGTTGCTGTGATTAAGATCACGGATACTAGCTCCGGGCTCACTGAGAGAGCCTGATCGGAGCGGCTGCTGTCATGGGGAAGAACCAGCCACAGCGTGGCACAAGATCCATGCCACCACAGCCCGCCAGCACCGCTGACGCTGGGACCAACAGCTCCGTGTGTCTCCCCCAGGTGTCTCCCAGCTGTCCTGTTAGCGGCACCCCCCACCCAGTTGCCCTTCCTGCCTGTCAGCCACCGCGCTGAGAGCGGGCTGAGGACTCGTCCCTGTATTAAGACTCAGAGCCCCGCATCCCTGGGGCCCCTTGGGTCCAGGGCAAACCAGCGGGACGCACTGCCGGGCAGAGCTTTAGGCGCACTGAGTCCTCATGCTGACCTCAGGGAGGCTTTGTCTGTTCCTGCGTCAGAGGCGAGGAAGGGGGCCTTACAGAGAGGGGCCTCTACCGGGCACTGAGGCACTGGGGATCGTGTTCCGCTGCAGATTCGGATTCAGCGGGTGTGCACTTGGGGGCAGCTGCAGCAGCGCTCGCCAGCTCCCGGTGCCCCGACGCTGCCCGGCTGCAGCCCGAGGTCTGAGGAGCGCTGTCCGGGGCAGGCCGCGCCTGGCAGCGCTGTGGGCCCGCAGCCTTCAGCCACGCGGCTAGGGGCCCCTGTCTCTTCGGGGAAGAGTGGGGGTGATGCGTCACTGTCTGCTGTCTGACACCCTCACCTCTGTGTTTCCAGCAGGGCTCCCGGCTGAGACAGCCGCATGTCACAGCCTGTCAGGCTCATCATCGTACCCGACAGACAAATTCAGGGACAGGTTGTGAGTCAGAAGGTACCGTATGGGAGGGAAGAAGAGGGAGACCGCCCTGGGGTGTCGCCCCACTCCTGGGAGCGAGCTGGAGCCACCCAAGAAGGGGGAGCACAACGAGGTGCCCGTCACTCAGACGTGCGCATGCCCTTCGCTCTTCGGGCACGAGCGCGCCCTCCTGACAGCCTCTCCACAGCCCGGCGCGCCCCCCAGGCCGCTCTCCCGCCGAGCCAGGAGCTTGGCCTCGGGGTCCTCAGCTACAAAATGGAACGAGTGAGACTGGCGACCTGGAAGGGACTTGGGGCATCGGTGACTTGGTGACTGATGTGCAAGAGCTCTGTGAGCTGCAAAGTGAGGGCAAATGTGCAGAAATGTGCAAGCTCACAGGTACGTGACAGCAGCTGACGTCTCCTCCCCCTCCGCCCCCACGGCGCTCCCAGAACACGCTGCCCAGGTCTCTACTCTCTGTCTCCTCGCAGGTACTTTAAATGTCTCTTTAGAGATCCGTCTCGGTGGGACCGGGTCAATGCTAACTCATCTCCCAGCAGCGGCGCCAGCCCAGGTAGCCGGTGGCTCTCAGACCTCCTGCCCTGAAAGTCTACGCAAGCGAAGCAGGAGCGAAAGCACGAATGAATGAGGTGGGCTGTGGGCATGAGAGTGAAGGAATATTCAGGGAGTGAGAGAGGCTGAGCTGGGCCCACGTGGGGGGAGGGGGGACACCCAGGGTCCGAAGTACAGAAATCCTTTGACCCAAACTCTCAGAATCTGAGGGCAGGAAAGGCACACGCGTTCAGGGACCGGGCTGTGGTTTTCCTGGACTGCTGCTTCTTGTTCTCCAGAACTCAGAGACCCAACAGACTCAGACACTGGGTAGCCCCCTCGCCCCAAACCCAGTGGGGGTCAGAGTCCAACAAGAACTGTGTCCTCGGTGCTGTCAGAGCGGGCCCAGGTCACAGTGAACTGACTGTTCCCTCCCGACCCCGACCGCAGGCCCGGGCCCGCGGCTGCCCGCCCCTCCCCACCACACAGCGCCAGCCCCAGAAGCCGGGCCTCGAGGGCAGCGTGGTGCGGGCTGTCGCAGGACGCCCGGGCAGGCTCATCCCCGCAGACAGGAGGCCGGTGGCTGCCAGGGGCTGGGGAGGAGAGAGGGCGGGAGTGACGGCTCACGGGCACAGCATTTCCCTTGGGGTGACGAGAACGTTCTGGAAGTGGAGAATGGTCGCATAACAGTGTGAATGTACTTCGTGCTCCTGAACTGTACACTTTGACGTGGTGACACTGGCAGGCCTTATGCTGGGTATATATTTGCACGATAAAAAAAAAATCCCCAGATGAAAAAATGTGAATAAAGCAAGCAAGGCCTGCAGCTGGGCCTGGATGCTTCTAGGTCCCTGCAGCCTTAAGGGGGCGGGAGGGATCCTCAGGGGGTCCTGGGGCTGGAGCAACTGGAGGTCTAGTAGAAAGCAGCCCCCACATGGCTTCCAGGAGGACAAAGGCAGCAAGGCATGGCCCCCGGCAGGGAGCGGGCCCTGGGCGCTGGGGCGTGAGCGGAGGGGACAGAAGCCGCTCAGAGCGACTGGTATGTGGACAAGATGCCGGGAGGAAGGGAGAAGGAGAGGGGACCCCGAGTTTCCAAATAAACCGGCCTCCCTCAAACACAGAGGTATCCTGGGGCAGAGGCAGGCCTGAGGCACGCGCTGAGCTGCGGCCAGGCCCCTCCCAGCCGCCCCTCCCCATGTCGCTCCTCCTGTGCCCGATGGAGAAACGAATGCAAGAAAACGCAGAGAACATCCCAGATGCCCCAAAATAGCTGCCGACGTGCTAAAGGAGGCCGGAGTGAGCGTCTCCCTTTTTGAAGGATCCCAAAACGCAAGCAAGCACTGCCCCTTCTGGGGTGAAGAACGGGGTTCTTTTGTTCTTCTCGCTGGACACTCCTTTTTCTCTGCAGAGGAGTCATTGTCGCTCCTCAGAGAACAGAGAGGGAGAAAGACCGAGCTGGCCCCGGGCCCCTGGCCGGGAGGGCTGCTGACAGCACTGCCTCTCCTCGGCTTCTCCACACCCATCATGGGAACAGGACAGGGGCTGCACCCGGCCGCCACAGAACCCTTCGCTCCTCGGCAGGCGGCCGTGGCGCCCCTTCTTCCACAGCGAGGGGAGCCCCCTGGCAGAGGGCCCTGCTCTCTCTAAGCTTTTCATCGCTTACCAAGTGAAACTTTCAGACCACACATTAGAAAAGCAGGGGTGTCTCAGGGACACTCTCTGACTGAGCCTCTCTGCCTCTACTGGAGTCTGCCCGCCCCACACTCAGACTCATGTGGGGGAGACGCATCGATGGTGCCAGCCAGGCTGTGGGACCAGCCCTGGACACCACAGCAAAGTCCTCCTTGCTTCAGGCCTGTGTCCCGCGTGTACATTGCCTCACTGAGCGGCCAGCGGCGAGCAAGTGGCGTGAGGCCGGCTCTGAGGTGATTTGCAGTTGTCACCCTGACGATGAGGTCCCCAGCACCCGGGGTCAGGATGCGTTTATCCCACAGCCTGTCTGGTTGGGGTTGCGGTGAGGACGAATTAATAAATCCTTTCAGTGGGTTTCCTGAGTCAAAGAGAGGGTTTCAGTCTGAGTTGCCTCCACCCTGGCACTGACCACCCAGCAGCAGAGGGCCCTGGGGACAAGCTCCATGAACCGCAGCAGGGTCCGAAACACCAGGGCACCTGTCGCCTCTATAAGCTCCTCTCAGACCACACGCTGCCTGGCGTCCCCCCCACCAGCTGCTGTGGCCCTCAGCCCCCTTGTGCTGACCACAGGGCCTTTGCTCATGCTGTTCCAGCTGCCTGGAGTGTCCCCTCCGCATGCTAACTCCTACTCATCCTTCTTTCCATTGTTGGATCATCATTTTTCAATGCCTTCCCTGACCCCCCTGATTGGGTACATGTTCTATTTTACGCTCTCCCCTGTATTTTCACCGCATGTGATGTGCTTACGAACTAACACTTATTTATATGCATCTTTCCACCCTAGAACATACATTCCATAAAGACAGAAACTCTGTGTGACATTTCATTTTGCAAGTTTGGCTTTGATTTATTAATTACGAAGGGTCTAGGATGCAGAGGGGCCTAACCGGTTGGATTTGGGGTTTGGTTTTGGTTTCTTGGCTTGTTTTGATCCAGGTTAGGAATCTAGCTCTAGCGTGGCATGAATTAGCTCCCTCATCACAAACCACCAAGGGTGACCTGTAACTCAGACGCTCTTTCCCTTCAACCTGAACAAGCCTGGAAGTTTAGCAGGCTGCCCGATCTTTGGGCAAAATGCCCGCTGGCTTGGGCGCCGTGCTGACGTCTCTGCCAGTCCTTGGGTTGCCTCCCGTCACCACCTCGTCACCCCTGGAAGTTGCAAGTGTGGCACTTAGGGCTTTTCTTGCTCCAGCTGGTGGTCAAGACTCAAAACTATTCCCAGAGTCTTGAACTATCACTCCTGACTGCTCCCGGGGGACACTGAGGTTGATGACACTGAGGCTGGTACCAAGAATCTGGGCATAGGGGAAGGCTTTTCTCAAGCGTGACTGACACCCAAGTGAGGAACCTGAACTTAATCCACTGTCCTGTCGGATTTGTTGTCTGTCTTCCACTTTTGTTGTTTTTTCTTTTTTTTGTTTGCTTTAATTTCTACATTTTTTAAAACTTCTACAAACAAGCAACTTAATACCTGTATTTAAAAGCAAATAGGATTAAAATGGCAGGATATCAAGGATTCTGGAGAGGTTCTCTCATTTCTGAGCTGTGTGTTCGGGACGTGGCTTCAATTCACTGATCCTCAGAGCCTACTTGCCTCCAGGGATGACAAACAGCACCAGCTCCCCCAACTTCCTGGAGCCGCCCCGAGGACCAGATGTCAAGTGCCACTTGTGTCTCTCTTTAATTCATTCACTTGCCCTAGTATTTTATTCGTCTCCGTACAGGAGGTGCTGTGCTGGCGGCTGGGATCCAGGGGTGAACAGAACAGCCTTAGAACCTGCACCCACAGAGCTTATGGTCCTGACGAGAGAGACAGCCATCAACAAAGAGCCACCCAAATGTAAAACTGCTACTGACATTCAAATTTTAAAAGACAAGTTTATGGTGTTTTAAGAAGCCTCGGTGGGGAAAAGCAAACAATCTAGATGGTGAGTGATTTCCTTGAGGAAGGGATGCTGGAGTAGGAGTTACTGAGGCAAAGAGGTGAGGGAAGAGTGCTTCCTGTGAGGAGGGAGCTTCATGTGCAAAGGCCCTGTGGTAGGAGGCAAGTGTGATGGTCCGAAAGGAAGCCACAGGGCGAGGGTGGGAGAGACCCATTCTCTGCTTGTAAAATGTATTTGTATGCCTCTAGATGCAGAGAACAGGCTATTACCTTACTCTCATCTCTCAGTTGCCCAGGGAACTTTTCACAGTTTCTATTTAATCTCTTTCAATAATTCCCTGGCTGCTAATCAGAGAAAAGGTGCTAATTACCTTATTAGCACTCCCCTGCTTCTCTGTGATCACAAAATGCTCCTAACTTCCTCCACAATGGGAACATCACTGGCCTGTCACTCGGCCTGTGTCCCCTGCAACCCCACCCTGGAACTGTTCTCAGCTAGAGGGGCCAGGACACCCTGCTACGAGACTGGATTTGCACCCACAGGGACGTGCCCGTAGTCAGTGCAGAGATGGGGACTGCAAGGTGGAGGTGCCAACCCAGGGCTCCCGCCCTCACAGCGTGACAGCCACCACTGGCCCCACAGGCCAGCCAAGGAGGAGCGGGGAATTTCACTTCTAAAGGCATTCCTCAGACTTGGTCCTTCAGGGAACCTTCTTTCCCTTCCCTCGTGAAACCCCAGTTCACTTTGAAAGACACTACCAGGAACAAAGACGCAATCTGCAGCTGTGCTCTGCCTGCACTGGGCCGGAGCAGCAGAAATGAGGCAGATACAAACCCTGAGGGGCCATTTCCTAGAGGAAAGGAGACTGCTGGAATGACGTCATCGGGCCATGCCTACAGATGATGTCATACCCAGATGCCCAGACGCGGGGCCAAGATTCCCAGTCAAGGAAAGGGGACAGGGATGGAACAGTTTCATCTCCTTTCTGCTGTGCAATTTATCAACCAGAAGATGCAACTGCAAGGGCTAAGAACTGTTCTGCAGACCCGGCAAGGGCACATCACCTGAACCTCATTCTGGAGGGTGCCAGCAACCACAGGCACAGGTGCCAGAGTGTGGCATGGGTCACCCTCATGAATGGTACCTGACAATGAAGTCAAGCTCATCCTCCAAGGGACTGGTTGGCTCATTTGTCACATGTTTGGCACGGAATCCCTGAGTCTCTCCTCCCAGTTGCACTGTGGTGAACTGCATTGGGACTCCAGCTCTGTCGTCTCCCCACTGGGTGATTTTGGGCAAGTTGCTTAACCTCTCTGTGCCCTGGTTTCCTCCTCTGGAAACAGAAATGACAACTGTAGCTTCTGTACAAGACATACCGAGGATTAAAAGCGGCACTGATGGAAAAGCCCCTGGCACAGTGAAGCCCTCCCCATACAATGTCACTGCCATTGCCAATAATGTCACCAGTCTTCCCTGAACCTGCTTCTTCCTCCTTGAATGCTGACTGGCCACAGGTCCACGGCTTCCTCTTGCCAATCTTTGCAATGTTCAGCCTCTAAACTCTTCTTTGGTGCCAAACAGGATTGTGAGCTGTCAAACTTACTACTGTTTGCTCCTCACACTTATCAATGACCACACATTCACACTCACTGACACACACTCACACTCACACAAGTCCCCTGCCATTCTGTTTTTACCCATGGTCTCGAGACCCTATTTCTGCTTATTTCTTTTGGTGGGCTAGACCTGAGCTATGGCCCAGGAATCTGTACTTCTAATGAAATTTGTGAGCCATTTAGTCCTAAACTTGGCCCAATGATGGACCCCAGGGGATGGAATCTCTTGCCAAAATGAACTATCAAGAATCCAGTGGGGGGCCTCCCTGGTGGCACAATGGACTGGGCGCAGTGCTGTGGAGCTGTGAGCGGCTGTAGCGGCACAAGTTCGATGCCCGGGCGGGGAGATTCCCACATGGCGCAGCAGACTTCTCCCCCGCTCTCTCGCCCGCTGCTCCCCTCAGCAGTGTATTTCCATTGATATGCCTATTCTGCTCCCCGCTCTGTCTCTGGTGAACCCTCTCACCACCCCACACCTCTGGCCTGCACCCCAGCTTGTGCGCAAAAATAAATAAATCTTAAAAAAAAAACAAGAATCCAGTGGGTAGGGGATAAAAGTATGTGGCTATGAGGCTTAACTGCCATTGCAGAATCCAAGTCCTTGAAGGCAGGAATTAGGACTTGGAGAGCTTTGTACTTGCCTCCTTCCCCAGCCTCACAGAACAGATACTCAGTGAATATCTAAAGCATGAATTTCCCCAACAGATTACAGCATCCAGACAAGCATGCCTTGCTCACATTGGTTCAAAAAATATTTGCTGAATGAATGAATGAATGAATGAATGAATGAATGAATGAATGAAGAGGAACTGGTGTGGAAAAGGCACAGCAGAGAAGAATGGTGCTGATCTGTGTCACTCAGATTGATGTTCAGTGCATGGCCAGCACTCTCATTTTACAACCATCTTTTCCTCAGGCCACTGAAAAACTGCTAGGTGTCTCTGATGGGGTGAGGGCTAGCTCTCAGCTGCCCCTAAGTATTTGTTTCCATTTAGATGTTTGGTTTTGAGTGTCCCGGGGGAAGGAAAAATCTGGGCCAGAGGAATAGTCTGCATTTGCCTTTATCTGCCACCATGAACTGAATCGGCCTCCAGTATTCACTGCCTTCCTGGAAGCATCTCCCTCACACTCCTGAGCGATACAGGAGGGTGACTCCACTTGCCCAGTCCTGACCAGCCCTCAGCCCTGCCCCAGGGGTGGTACCCTGACGTCGCCCCTCTGCTGCAATTCCTCAGGGCCTGCATATCCCCCAGAAGCGCTTGGAAGGGCTTGCAGTTTGCAGTGATTCCGAAAACCAAGTCATGGCACTCAGGCTTTGGCCTTCATCTGTCTACCGAGCAGATCTCATTAATATTTAAATATGTAGCCCGAGTTCTCTGTACTCGCAGTCTGAACTCCTCACCTGGATGATGGATTTCAGAGTCTGTGCTCCCGTTTGTTACATAGGATTCCCACTGTGCTAACATGAGGAGCCCAAGGGCTTGGTGAGAATTGCTGATGGTGTTCTTGTGGGTTTCTTATTTTAATGATTTAAAAAATGGCCCAGCACTAACCTATGTCTCTGTGAAAGGCACATGATCCAGCAATGTCAACATTCTAAGGGGAGACGCTGTGGCTTCTTGGCTGCAATACAGCCAAGCTGGCTAGGGGGGCGGGGCGGGGACAGCAGAGGTTAAGGGCACAGAATGGAAGCTCTGCATGGCACCCTTCATGTAGAAGGGTCTTAACAAATACTGCCACCCATAGGTAATCCATGAGCAGTGAATAAAATATATGGCAGTCATTGAAAAGTGACACGAAAAAGATAGGGTTTGGTACATGTACATGATCATGACTCTATTAAACAAACTATATATACAAAATTATACAAGATAAACATTTGACTTTGTGTAGTTACTCAGCTCTGGATTCTTCTTTCTAAAATGTGACTGGTGTTAGTAGTGACTAGTGTTAGCAGTGATCTCACAGGAGTCTTCTGAAGACTTAATGAGCTCGACCAGGGTGTATCGGTTTCTTCTTGCTGCTGTAACAAATTACCACAAACTGGTGGTTTAAACAATGCAAGCTTACTGTCTTACAGTTCTGGAGGTCAGAAGTCCAGACAGGGTCTCAGTGAGTGAAAAGTAAGTGTTGGCAAGTTGCTTTCCTTTCTAGAGGTCGAGGGAAGAATCTATTTCCTGGTCTTTCCCAGACACTTGGGTTCCTTGACTCTTGGCTCCTTCCTGCACCTTCAAAGCCAGCATTATGGCATCTGACCCTTCTCTACCTCCACATCTCTCTGACCACACCCTGGAAAGGTTCTTCATGTTTAAAGACTCACATGAGTTGGCCTAGCTGGATAATCCAGGATAATCTCTCCATCACCAGATCCTTAACCTTAGTCACCAAAGCCCTTTGTGCCACGTCAAGTAAGAGATTCACAGTCTAGGGTAAAGCCATATTCAGGGAGCCATAAATGTGCCTACCATGCACAGCACCACTTAACACGATGGCTGGTTTCGACAGTGTGCCCCAGACTGGTTATGCTCAGAGATTACTATCCTTATCATTACAACAGACTCGAAGTAGTGTGAGAAGGAGATGCGCAGTCTCTGGGACCAGGAGGCAAGCAAATCTGGACCAAGTGAGTTGTAAACTGAGAATACTCGATCTTGAGAAAATGCTTTCCAAAATACACAAATCTAGAGTTTCCATTTGGACAAAAGTTTCTAATAAAGTAAGACTTTCTCCCTAAACATGATCTGTTGCCTACTCCTGTGCTGGCAGAAGAAACACTGCGCAGTGTTTCAGCATTTCCATACCAACAGCTAGAACAGATTCCTCTCCTAACCCTCTGTGCCGTACCAGCCAGCTGGTCTGGTCTGACTCATAAATGGCTAGAGCCTGGTGGTGGGTGACAAGAGCTCTGTAAACCATTTGCAAAGAACTCCTGGCAAATGGTGGGGTGGAGCCCAAAATGCTGCCAAAAGTTGCTTCAACTTCATTAAAAGTTGGGCAGCTTAAAAGCCAGGAAATTAAACACAAAGCATATTGGACTGGGCTATGAAACAGAGAGGTTCTTTGGTATTGGCTAGTAAACTCTCCCCCCCCCATCTTAACAGGACAATGCTATCAATTAACAATATTTATCAATCCCCTCACCCCAAGTGATGAGTCCTTAAGTTCCATGAGGGCAAGGAGCTTGCCAGAAAATCAGCAGTCAACCTTCTGTACCTCATTCAGTGTCTAGCACATAGTTAGGACCCAATAAAAAGTGCTGAATTAAAGAATGGGTGGGTGGGTAGGTGGATAAGTGGTGGGAGGATAGGCAGATGGATGGGTGGATGGATGGATGGATAGATAGATGGTTTGGTAGATGGGTGGGTAGAGAGATGGATGGACGCATGGATGGATGGATAGATGGATGGGTAGATGGATGGGAGGATGGATGGATGGATGAACAGATGGAGAATGGGTGGGTGGGTAGATGAATGGACATATGGCTGGACAAATAGAGAATGAGTAATAGAAAGATGAGCAAAGCAGGTCTGCAACTAGCAGTGATATTTAGATTCTAAAGCAGGATTGACAATATATGGTCCATCAGCCAAATTCACCCCTACAGCCTATTTTACATATGGCCCCAAACATAGCCACAGTCATTCCTTAATGTGTTGTCTGTGTTTATTTTTCTGCTTCAACAGTGGAGCATGTACCTTCTTTGTCTGCCAAGCCTAAAAATATTTATTATCTGGCCCTTTCCTGAAAATGCTTACTTATCCCTGCTTTATAGGATATCATGGTAGCTTGGAATAACCTTGGGACTTTTTTTAAGTATGTAGCTTCTTAGGCCCAGGATTGAATTTTAACTGGTTTTCCCAAGTTTGAGAATGCCTGCACCAACAAAGGTGGTCTGATTTCACTAGAGCATGGTCCTGGATAAAATCAAAATCAGCCCAAAGACTTGCTATGACACAGACGGACAGCCCTGCTGCCAGAGTTCCTGACTTGAGAGAACCAGTCTGCGCCTGACAATGTGCACTTTTTGGTCAAGTCCCCATGTGGCACTGATGTTGCTGCTCTGGGACCACACTTTGGGAACCGCTGCACAGGGTTACCCAGAACCCTGAACAGCCTGAAAGTCACTCGTGTGGCCTTTAACTTGTGAGAGTATACTCGGGGCTGAGTCGGTCCCACATTTTGACATGTGGCAAGGAAGACCATGAGCTATGAGCACATCAAGAGGCTAAGGCAGCCACAGACAGGCCCTTGGGGGGAGTGGCCAGAGCAGGCTCCCGTGATGTTTCATCACCTACATCGCAGACCTTCCTCTAGCATGTCGCTCAAACCCCAGAACAACCTTGTGGGAAGGCACGTTTATTACCAAAGATCCTCACTCTGCTTCGGCAGGAAAAAAGGAGGCGGCTCTGAGGGGCCCAAGGTAGAGTAAGGCCCTCTCTCTCCCCTCACGCCACCCACTGCCCCGTACAAGCTCTCCGAGCCCCGTCTAGCCGTGTTCCTTCTCCTCTCTCCTTATCTACCCAGCTTCCCTGCTACCAACTCTTTTGCACTTGACCTCAAATGTGCCCACATCCCTCCCATCCTAAAAATGGGCCCTTGATTGCACTTTACACTCCAGCTAGCAATGAGATCACTCATCTTTCCTTTTCTGTCAAAGAGAAAGCAGACCATGGTCCCCAAAGTACCCCACAAGCCCCCTTTGGTCCGAACTGCTTTCCACCCTCTGTCTCCATGTCCCCACCTTCTGCTCCTTCCTCCACCCACTCTCGGCAGTGCCAAGTCCTTGCCCCCACAGACACCTTCCTATCCCAGTTCTGTCCAACAGAAACAGAACGCAAACCATAGATGCCGTTTCACGTCTTCTGTTGGAAAGTTGGTGAAATCAATTTTAATAAATGTATCTTAGTCAACCCCAAGTACCCAAAGTATTATTTCAATATATAATCAATATAAAAATGATTTTGAGGTAGGTTTTTTTTAATATTGATTTATTTATGCATACAAGCTGGGGTACAGGCCAGAGGTGTGGGGCGGAGAGAGGGTTCACCAGAGACAGAGTGGGGAGCAGAACAGGCAGATCGACTGAAGTACACTGCTGAGGGGAGCAGCGGGTGAGGCAGGAGAGGTCTGCTGCGCCCTGTGGGAATCTCCCCGGCCAGGTGTCGAACTCGCATTGCCGCTGCCGACAGCTCCACAGCGCAGCGCTTAACCGCTGCGCCACCGGGGAGGCTCGAGGTAGGTTTTTTTTTTTGTCATACTAACCCTGAAATCCACTGTGATTTTTTCATTACAGGACATCTCAGCTCCGACCAGCCATATTTCGAGTGCTCCATCACCACATACGCTCATGGGCTATCAAGTTACCCAGCTCGGGGCTCTATGGTGTGGTCGAGCTGAGTAGCCAGATCCCATGGGCGTTTTTGTTTTCGGACTTAGGTTACTAAATCTCCCTCCTACTGGCGTGACTTCTCTTTCCACTGAATGTCCAAGCATTCCACTGAGCCTCTGTATCCAAAAAACTGAGCCTTTGTGGTACATCAAAGGCCAGTGAAACTCAACTAATGCTGAAAGTACCCTTGTCACCCACCACCGAAGCCCTCTCAGTGAATGATACATCAGGACAAGGGCTCTCCAGTCCAGAAATCCCAGAGCAGGGTTCTCAGCAGAGCGACTGTGCACGCCAAAGGACATCGGGTGATAACTGGAGACATGTTCAGTTGTCAAAGTTTTGGAGACGCTACTAGTATCTGTGGGATTCTCACACCCAATGGCTATTATGAAGGAAACAAAGATAACAAGTGTTGGTGAGAATGCGGAGAAAAAGGAACCCTGTGCACTGTTGGTGGGAATGTAAAGTTATAAAGCCCCTGGGGAAAGCAGAGCCTCTTCAAAAAATGAAAAACAGAATGACTCTATAATCCAGCAATTCTACTTCTGGAAAACTGAATAAAGGGACTGAAACCAGGACCTCACAGAGACACGTGCATTCCCAACTTCACTGCAGCAGTGTTCACAGTAGCTGAACATGGAGACAGCCTGCGTGTGCGTGTCCATCCCCAGAGGAGTGGATAAAGAAGATGTCACAGAAGCGGGGAGGGGTTATGACTCAGCCTTGAAAAAGGAGATTCTGCCATTTGCAACAACATGGATGAAACTGGAGGACATTGCGTTAAGTGAAGTCAGTCAGATACAGAAGGACAGATGCTACACGAGGAATCTAAGACAGTCACACTCGCAGGAACAGAGAGTAGAATGATGGATTCCAGGGGCTGGAGGGGAGGAGGACGGGGCACTGCTGCTCGGTGGCTATCCAGTTTCAGTTTCGCCAGATGAAGCTCTCGAGCGATGCTACGACAAACACTGTGCCTAGAGATAACAACACAGTCCTGTGAACGTAAGCATTGAGGGCAACAGAGCTCACACACTCACACAAAATTTTCTGCCCCCAAATGTCAAGAGTTCCACTGCTGAGAGCACCGCCTTGCTGCCCCTGCTGCAGACTGCTGACCAGCAGGCAAGCGTCACATGGGAGACCGGACGTGCCTTCTCTGGGCCCCGCTCACCCGCGCTGAACCAGGATCTCTGCAGCAGGACCCAGAATCAGTGTTTGCACAAGCTCGTCAGGTGATTCTTGTGCACAATAAAGTTTGGAACCATTGGCTCTAGGTAGACACAACCTTAATGTCAAAGACATCCATCTGTGCCAAGCGTCAGGCTTGTTGAGATAAATCTCACCACCGGCAACAAGGATGGACCTGAGGGGCTGTGCTTAGTTAAACAGACCAGGCAGAAAAAGAAAGACACCACATGGCCTCCCTCCTATGTAGTGTGTAGGGAAAACCAACCAATAGGTGAACCAAAAAATAAAACTTTTGGATTAAAAGGCCAATCAATGGCTGCTAGGAAAGGAAGGTAGGTGAATAGGGGGGAGGGGGACAAGGATGTGCACCTTTGGGAGTGAACTCAACGCAGTATATACACATGCTCACCCTCAGTAATAAACACTGAAACACGTTATACTGCAATGTTGCTGTGGCTTAAAGCAATTAATGCTTTAAAAAAAAGATAGCGGATACAGGAAAGGAAGCACGGATTCAAACTTGAGCGAGCACACAAGATCCAGGCCCCTGGACTCCAGTGAGTCATTCGACTCCCTTTTTCCCTTTTATTGGCCCTTCCCCAGAAGACATTAACCTGCAACGATTGTGGTCCAATGCCACGAGTATTTGATGTACAATGTGCTTCTCAGCCCTGGAGCTCAGAGTTGATTTCTTCAAGTCTGAAACCAAGAAATGGAGAAGGGCCCGGGGCGGTGTCCATTAGAGAGAGTGGGGCAGAGAGCAAAGCGGGGAATTCTCGACCCTTTTCACCCGGTTAAACTCAGTGTGTATTTTAAAACATGAGAGAAAGTGCTCTCCAGGTGTAGGGATGAAGCTCTAAGCTGGGCAGGCTAAGGAAAAGGGGGCTTGAGGACTGTTTGGACTCACTCTGCGACCGGAGAGTCCTAGAAAGAAAGACAGGAAACACATCTGGAATCCAGAGCTCTGGTTCTGACTGTGTGAAATTTAGAAAATCATTTCACTTCAAGAAATTTACTGATCATCTCTGAGGAGCCTGGTACAGAGCCAGGCAGGGGGGTGTCACAAACAAGCGGGCGAAGGCCCCACCCTCAGGAGGTCACAGGCCAGTGAAGTCTTGGTGGGAGACTTCCGGGAAATGTCCACGAGGGTCTCTTCTGCAGAAAACAGAAATGCGCTGGTGAGGAGGAAAACAGATGGACTCATGGCAGAACTATGTGGTAAGCGCCAAAGGGGAAGAGGGAAGGCTGAGTGGGCAACAGAGAGAGGGCGCACTCACCCACTGAGAAGAGGCAGGCTCTTGGAGGCGGCAGCCGTGCGTGGAAGGGCATGAGGGAGGCAGGACAGCAGAGGACGAGCTCTGGTTACAGTCACCAGGACATGGAAGCACCCTAGCTGCCACCCAGAGAGGGCTGGATCGAGAGGGCATGGGGTACCCACACATGGAATTCTCTCCAGCCACAAGGAAAGATGAAACGTTGCTGTTTTCAGCAACATGGAGGGAATTCGAGGCATTGGTGTGTAGCCAAGCAAGTCAGAATGACAAAGGCAAATTCTGGACATTTACATAGTGGGCAATTCAACAAAGTTAAACACTTACAAAAACTAGCGCACATTCATAAATGCAGTGAGGGCTCTGAGGTTACCAGTGACAGGGAGGGAGGGAGAGACACGGGGGGAAGAATTATCTATCTTTTTGTGACATAATTACTTCATAGGCTATCTATCAGAGTGAACAAGAAATTCTAAGAGATCAATCTTCTAAAATGCTGTCAATAAAAACTTTTAAAAGACCAGAAGGAAGGGAGTGAGTTATGAGCTATTTTAGGGGCCTACAGAGAAACAATGAGAGCGTGAACAAAAGCTTATGGCAGAGACAGAGAAGGAGGAGGTTCTGGGGAGCAGATTCGGGCCATCCTACCATTGACAGCTGCTTTCTTTCTTCTCTCTTGAACCTGCTTGACCCTGTGACTGTGTAACCATCAGGCCAATATCCAGCAAAGAAGAATCTACGAATGCACTTATCATAAGAATGGAGACAATGTAAGAAAGAATGGGAGAACTTGAAGATGGATCAATAAAAATGACTGAATTTGAAAAAGAGCGGCTTTTAAAAATTTACAGAGCATGTAATTAACGTCCCTGAGAGTGAGAAAATGGCGCAGACAAATGTGAGTGAATGATGACTGACTACTTCCCAAATTTGGACAAGGACATCAATTGGCCAATTCAAAAAGCTCAGAGAACCCCAAACAGAATAGTGTGAAGAAATCCATGCTTGCACCTCATAGCCAAACTGGTGAAAGTCAAAAGAAAGCCTTGAAGTTAGCAAGAGAGAAAAAACACTCACGTCGAGAGAACAAGGATTCAAAGTTTCACAGACGTCTCATTAGAAACTGGAGTCCAGAAGGTTGTGGAACAACATCTTTAAAGTGCTGAAAGAAAACTCTTGAATTCCTGGATTAACTGCTGAAATTCCCCCTCGAGAATGAAACTAAATTAAAGACTTTTCAGATAAAAGAAAGCCAAGAGAATTCATTGCCAGCAGACCACCATTTTGAGAAATGCTAAAGGAAGTTCTTCAGGCTGAAGGAAATGATACAGAGGGAAGCTCAGATTCTTCCAGGTACCAATGCAGAGTATTAGGGATGGCGAACATCCGGGTTGGTGTAAGAGATGACTTGCCTCTTCATTGAAAAAAAAATTATATATATACGCACACACACATGCATTATATATATATATATGGCATATGTATAGGTTTATTTAAAAACAAAAACTCTTACATTACTTGAACATATGTTGATACAATGCACATAACGTGACAGCAATAAGATGGTGAGGCGTGGGGAAGGGGCCCGTTTAGGGAGAGGTTTCTGCATTTGACATAGTCATACAATGTTAGGTAGCCTGTAAAAAGCTATGATGGTCAATGTAATCTCCAGAGCAGTGCTGCAAAAAGGCAAGACATATAGTTAAAGCCAATCCATCAATTAAAATGGAATTCTAAAATATTCTATATGTACAAAAAATGAGGGATTGGTTTTAGGGGGCAAATATCCCCAAAGATATTCATGACTGAATTCTGAGGTCCTGTGAACATTTCATGTTATCTAGAAAACGGTTTGCAGATATAATAAAACCCTTCTGACCCTGATGACCTTAAAACTGGGAGATCACCCCACTGAGCCCAAGAGAATCACATGTGTCCTGAAAAACACAGCGCTTTCTCAAGCTGGAGCCAGAAGTATGGTAGAGAAGTAGAAGAGTTTCAGAGACTCAAAGAGTAAGAGCATGACCCGTCGTGGCTGGTGGAGCCACCCACAAAGCATGAGAAAGAATGTGGGCAGCTTGTGGGAGCAAAGACCAGCCCCCAACTCCAGACCACAAGTCAGTGAGGACCTGGCTCCCAAAACCCTTAAGCTTGTGGTAATTGGTTATAGCAGCAGTGAAAATCTACTTCCGCAGGACAGGGAGAAGCGAGGGCTGAAAAGCAGGGAGGCACAGAACACAAAAAATAAAGTAACATTTCTAATCCAAGCACATCAGTAGTTACATTGATCGGTAGTAGATCGAAAGGCGATCGATGCTCCAGATGGACAAAAAGCAGCAAAACCAAGTATCTCCCATCCAGAGGGATGCACAGGAGATACAGCCATGTGTCACATGAGGACACTGGTCACCCACAGGAGGCTACACCGCGATGGGGGCCCAGCAGCATGTGCCACACAGCCAGGATGGTGAGGGACTCCACCCTCTAGGTTTGTGGCATCACACGATGACTTTGGCGCCATGAAGAAATAGCCTCAAAATGAATCCCCTATAAAGACACAGGCAGAAAACACACGGAGGACCAGCAAGCATTGGCAGGCTGGAGCATCTGGTTAGCCTCAGACAGAGACACTTCAAGACCAAGGCCAAGGCCAAAGGGGCATTTCCTAGTGAGAAGATGATCAATTCCTCAGGAGACAGAACAGCCACAGATGTGTATGCACTTAACAGCATCCAATATGCGATGACCTTAAAGAGAGACGGACCCACAATCACACACCTTTGCCGTTCGTTATTCTTTGTCCATACATCAGCTCACTTTTTCAACTGCCCTTACATTATTTTAAGGGACATTTTATAGCTGGCATAAATGGAAAATTCTGTGTCCCTTACATAAATAATCAGCATAAGAAACACAGGATTACTAAACCCTAGCATTAACGCGCCCCTCTCGAAGTCCCTGATCTTCAGCCATCTCGTGCACCCAGCCCACCCACCCTGAAAACGCTGATGGAAGCAGAGGCAGAGGCTCACAGGCCTCATGTCACCAAACAAGGGACAGCCAGGTGCCAACTTGTGGTCCTGGTCCAGCATCTGCCCTCTGTCCTGCGTGGTCTCCACAGCAGGATGGGAAGAAGTCAAGGCTCCTCCTGAGGTTGGTATGGAGACCCCACCAGAAAATCCTGGGTCCCGATTCTGAGGCACCTCAAAGAGTCAGGGATGTACAGGTGCATGTTTTAAGTTTTCTGTACCCGTGACGCCCTCACATCTCAAAATCCCCTCCTGACTTGGTCAAGATTGCTCTCCTGGGGTTAACCAATTCTTAGAGACACAAAGTGCTTTGTAGGAATGGCCTCTGCTACACAGAGGACTGACCCAGAGCGACACCCCCCATATGCCCCTGCACCCTAGGAGGCAATACCCCTCCGCTTCAACCCTCCGGAGACCAGGTGTCAGGCAAGAGGAAGAAGTGCCAAGCTCGGAGCCCACCGAAGTTATTCAAAGCAGCCAATCCGAAACTGGTTGCCCTGCTGTTTGCCTTCGGAAACCCTGACAGAAGCTGGGGCTCAGCCTTCCCCCCTCCTGCTCCAGCTGCTTCGACTACCTGATGCTCCCCATGGCCTGTGTGGTGAGCCAGCTGCTCACTGCCAGAGGAGCATGAGTAACACGACCCATCCCTCTCCGTGGCACTGACCTCTCCCAGCAGTCACTAATCATCCTGATGAATTAGGGGCTGGCACAGAGCGCTCTGCCAGGAGCGACCAGCAACCTAGAACACTTGCAGCCCAGTCTGGGCTCTTTGACAGAGCTGGTGCCACATGAGCGGCAGCGGGGTGACAGAGAACTGGGAGAGTCCTCCAACTCCAGCAACAGACTCCCCGGCAGGCGCCCCCCTCCCCAGTGCACAGAGGGTGGGGGTTGTCTGGGGCTGTGCGGCTGGTGACTTGTAAATCTGTGCCAGAGGAAGCCTTTCTGCATCACCCAGGCAGCCTGGCGCCACAGTGGGTGAGGAATGAGACCCAGGAACACAAGTCGCCAACTTAATGGAACACGGAACGGTCTCTTCTGTCTAGGCTCAGTTGACAGCTAAAAAGGAAATTGTCCAAGGCCCGAGACAGGAGGGGCAAAAACTATTTGCTTCAGATTCTGGCAACCAGAGGGAGTTAATCCTGCACTTTCCCTAACTGATCGAGGTGATTCATCTCTAATCAACCAGTTGGTTCCATGGCCCCATTCAACATGAAGCTGGCACACGAGACACAATTTAAAAAACTGAACAGACCTGGGTTTCAGTCCTGGATCTGTTATTTGCTAATTGGGTGATTTCAGGAAGTGAGTTAAGGCTGCAAAATCTCAAGTTCCTAATTTGTAAAACTGAGGGAATATTATTCATCTCCCGCGGAAGGCGCACACAGGTAGCGAGGCACAACATGCACGGAGCAGCAGTGCAAGCCCAGGCCAAGCCCTGTGTGGGCCAGACCAGGTGGGCAGGGGGCGTGGCCGCAGGGCGACCCCCTCGGGGCTGAGGGGGAGGCGGAGCTCAAGCACGATCCAGGTGAGGCTGCACTGACGACTCCCTAGCACCTACACAGCAGGCGCACCCCCATTCAGCTGGGTGGCTCCCCGGGAAGCTGGTGCTGGTCTCTGGCCTCCACCCTAACTCCAAGCAGCCTGAAAATCCTTTCTAATTCAAAAAGAAGGACATTCCCAACAGAGGAAGGAAGACCCCCGAAGGAACAAAGAAGGGCTCGACCCCAGAAGTAACAAAGAGCGAGCTTGGGCAAGAACAGGCGGCGCCGTGTGAGAAGGCAGGGGCCTGGGGTGAGCTTTTGGACGTCAGCTTCGCTGCTTATTAGCTGGGCGAGCTTGGACACAGCGCAGCCAAAGCTGCACCCGCTTCCCAGCGGCGGCTCTTCCCGAATCAGCGCCGCCTTCGTCTCTGCCCTGAGGCCACAACACAGCTTCTTCCTCTCAAAGGGCAGGCTGCTCAGGGAGACGCGTGAGGGGAGCAGGTACATGCCCGGAAGGGCTCCCACGTGCCCACAGAGGTGCCTTAGCCTTTATGGAGTGGGGCCTGCATTCCCGCTCCCAGAGGCACCTGATGGCGACTTGCCGGGCAGTGGGAACTTTGCCTCTTTTCCTCGCCATCCCCCACCCCCCTGACCTCTCCAGTAGTGAGAAAAAGGAGCCCCGAGGAGATGAAGACTGTGACAGGCTATTCCATCCACAGGAAGGGCCGCCAGGTCTGCCTGGTGCGGAGGACCCGCGCTGCTCCTCGGCGCCCAAGTACTCCCTGAGGTGCCCTAGTCCTCCCAGCTGGAAATGGGCACAACTCCCACATCAGCTTCGCAGGGCTATTCTGAAGCCCAAATCAGACCCCACCCTCAGGCCAATCGCCCTCACCCCCATCCACACCCACTACCATAGACCCCAACGGTTTCCCGCCTAGGAGGAGATTTTTCTACCCGAAGATCTTCGCACCGGCTGTTCCCACCATCCAGAGGCTTTCCCCAGCTCCTCCCATCAGCGGCGACTCCTTTTCACTCGTCAGGTTTCAGTTAGAGTTTCACCTGCTTCGACGCCCCCTTCCAGAGCAGGGCCGTGGCCATGAGTCTTAGTGGAGAGCTCGGCTAGAGTCTGGTCTTCTCAAGCTGCCTCCACAGCATCCGGGCACTGTGGCTCTCAGCATTCCTGATAAATAAAAGGCCCCTGGATGAGGGGATGGGCCCAAGAGCGCTCGGAAACCAGAGCATTCTCTATACACAGAGGACACATGCTACAGACATGTGCATATACACGCACATGCAACTACGGAGAAAGAGAAGTCACAGGCTCATTCTGGGGACGCCGGGAAAGTCACCTTCATCATGAGTGAATGCAATAGCCTTCAGGCCCCAAGCACCATGTCTCACTTAGAGGAGGAAAAGAAGCTGGCATGGGATCCAGACTGAAAAGGCACCCGTCACCACCACTGCCAAGCTCCCAGGCCACTGTCAGAAGGACAGCGCAGGAAATGCACAGAGCAGCATTAAAATAAAACTGCCAATGCCACCCACACGATTTGTTATTGACATCCCGTCTCGATGGCGCCTACTCTGGAATCTGAAGCGAACATGCTGGGCTGTCTCCACGGTGAGAAGACACAGCCGGAGGTCTCTGTCCCCTGCAAGGCTGCGTTGGAGAACCAGTGAGGTCATTTACTGAAACCTTTGCATAACTTAGGTCATGATGTTCTTTTGAAACTTGCCATTATGGGAAATGCCAAGCACAGGAAGAGAAATGATATTATAATCAACTCCCCACCACCCAGTCCCAACAACGTTAACACACAGCCCCCCTTCTTGTTTTGCCCATGTTCTCACCGCCGTCATTCTTTGCCTGGATTATTCTGAAGCAAACTCCCAGATGTCACATCAATTCATGTGTAAATATTTCAGCATGTAAATCTGAAAGTCAAGGACCATCCTTTTCAAATATCATCACAGAAACCATCATTGCACTCGGAGGTTTTTCTTAAATCCTTAATGTTACTGCACGTGGTTTCTGATGCCACACGGGGGTGGCAGCTGTCGGGGGCTGACCCACACACTCATTTGGGGTGTTGATAGGGACTTGTCTCATTTTTATAACTACTACCCATAAGTTTTTTTGCTTGTTTGTTTTATTAGCTTTGTTGCTCTGTGTTTTTATGACAAATGGCTTCAAGGCCAGACCTAAAACTCACTTGCTGCTACCTCCCAGATTTCCCTGACAGATACATTCTTGGTGTGACACTTCCAGCTACAAATTCACACACTGCAGTATCCATTCCTTCTCTCATATGCACACCGATGTGTGTACACACATGCACGCACAGGCATATGCTCTCTAAAGAGTAACTTGGCTTTCCCGGAGGTTCTGCCAGACACTGAGCTATTAAGGAGAGTGGTCTGAACAAGCTGCCTGATTTGCCCTGACCTCTAAGCATGTGCCTCAGTTAAATGGGCCCAAACCCAGGAGCATCAGTTCCAAAACCATCTGGAAGAATAAACCAGATATTGTATTACTATAATTTCCAAATCTAGGCCAAATGACTTCTATGTGGTTTACCATATGGAATGGGGAGAAATTTCAATATACCCTCTAGTTCCTAACTACTTTCATCATCAGGAAGTGATGTTTAGTGGTTGGTGTTTCAAAAGGGAAATACGTTGTTACCTTAAATTGTAGCCATCTTGATTCCAGCAAATGGCACCTCCTTAACCATTTGACTGGGGTAACAACTTTGAAGGAAAAGAGAAGCATCCATCTTCCTTTGGAAACGGGAGCCATCAGTGGAATAGGCCCTTCTGCCTGGCCCAAGACATGCTCTCAAGAAAGGGAATTCCCCAGCACAGAATATTTTACAACCAATAAAAAGAATTCTACAACTAAGAAAAGGTACCGATGGAGAGGTTGAAATAGCATGAGAAATGCTTAAGCTATGATGCCAGGTGAACCTCATAGAAAATCAGGTCTTGTACATACAGGACGGCCTTAAATAATACTAAGAAAAAAACCAAAAATGTTGAAAAACTATGCACAAACATCCCACCAGTGATCGGATTACCGGGAAGCTTTTTCTGTGATGTTAAACAGTATTTTCTATTTTTAATATGTGCACTCATTATAACACAAAGGTTTTTCAAAGAAACAAAATATGCTAATTTTGTCAATGTTTTGTTCATATTCCAGGATCTAGATATCATTCTCCCTTTTCCGTGAACCCTACAACCTCACACAGGGATTTTCTATCCTCCATCGTTCAGGGTGCTAGAGGTAGAAACTGGATGATCTGGAGAGCAACGGAATTGCCTGTACCTTTCTGGAAGGCACAGACCTGAGTTCCATGGCAGCCCCACTGAATCAACATCTCTGCCTCTGGATCCAGACAAGGAATACGCAGAAATCCATGGCCAAGAATCTGCATTCTGAACCAGTATATCTGGCATCACTGGATTTCCCATGGACCCCACACTGAGACACTATAGTAGGGACTCATTTCTCACCGGGCACTTTCGATACTTACTGATATTTACAATGGCTGTCTGTATGGCAAAGCATGTCTTGGGCCTACAGCCGGTCTACTAATTATGGAAAAAGAGAACCGCAACTTCTCCCAGGCCATCCATAACAACTCAGGGCAATCGATGAATAAAGATGACCCATCAAAAAAAAATAATAATAATAAAAATGACCCAAAGGTCATCTTTTTTCATTTGAGGAAAAGTACTTAATTTACTTTTTTCTATTAAAGTAACCTTGCATCATAACATTATGTAAGTTTCAGGTGTTCATCGTTGAGAATCAACATTTGTATCTACTCCATTAAGTTCACCACCAAAAGTCCAAATCTACCTCTTCCTTTTTAAAGATGTTCGTAGGTAGGTGCGTATTCAAGCCTACTCACTTCCATCTGTAATTCAGAAACTAAAGGAGAAAAAAGCAGCTAGAATAAAGCGGTGTTCTTATGCTGCTCAGCACACATGTGGAATTCCGCCTCTTCACTAAGAATAGTATCTACTTCCTAACAGCTAGTTTATGCCCGGTCCAAATGCAGTAAAATAAATGAGGACATAAGAAAGCAAACAAATATGCCCACACATATTTTAAAAATGGCCTACTGAAAGAATCTAGTCACCTCTGCCTTGAGCCAAGCTGGGAAAATAGAGCCAGTGACCCCAATAGAAGCAAATCACTAGACATTCAAGTTCTATACATTTGACTTAAACGAAAGCAAAGAACTCCTATGAGATCTGTTAACTCTGCAGAGCCCAGTTCAGAGGTAATGGTTTTAAATTGCTCTAGGAGGACCTAGTAGACTCAGATCTCAATTCGATGGATACACCCATTCCACTGACAGAAGGGGAACGTTCCCTAGCATGGAACCAACTGAATAACTATCAAAAGGTTGCATCATAAAATGAAAGTCTTTCCAGATTGGGGTCAGGGGACGGTCTCTGCCCAAGGGATGAATCAAGAGTGGGAGGCTAATACTTGAATGCATCCTGCACTGTGCTCAATGGTTTTCCTGAATCATTTTCTAATCCCCATAGCAACTGTTCTGCAGATAAGAAATCTGAGGCTTATAAAAAACAAGTCCAAAATTCAAGGCCTGGTTTCTCTGCCTCCAAAGTCCATTGGCGCCCACCACACCAACCTACCACCTCACAGACGTGACAGAAGAACACAAGGCACAAGAACAGATATGGGTCTAGGTCAGGTCTGATGCTGGGGGCAGGAATGAACAGGGGATGGAGGGAGATGCTAAGATGCGTAGGGACTGTGCGTCTCCTGGACACTGAAAGGGGGAGGTCTTTCACACACATGACACTTTAACATAAATACATATTTATTTATGGGTGTGAACGTTTTTAGTGAAACCTTAATACATGAGAACCGTGGGAATGTCGTTATGGTGTACCACTCAGTTAATTACCTTTTTATTATTGTAACACACCTATGCAGCCACTTCCCAACGCAAGATATAGAACATCACCAGTACTCCCTCCAGCCAAGTCTGTTCCCTGTTTTTCCCCATTGGTTCCAATGGTTATCTGGTCAAATCCTCCCCCCACCCCACTTCTCTCTCTCTCTCTCTCTCTCTCTCTCTCTCTCTCTCTCTCTCTCTCTCTCTGATGCGTGCACATGCACATGCACACATGCGCGTGCACGCACACACACACACACACACACACACACACACTTTTAACAAGAACAAAGATATATAAAGAGCACCTCTGTATAGCAAGCCCTGTGGCAGGTGCCTTAACCTTCCATTTCTTTCATTTTCAGACCAGCTCTCAGAGGACACCATTATCTCCATTTTGAGGAACAGGGAAAGAAGATTCAGAAATACTAAATAACTTCCCCAGGTTGATAAGGCTACAAATAAGTCAAGTTAGATTTGACTTCACATCTAACTAAGTCCTGGCCCATGTTCTGTCCACAGTACTACAGAGTACCCCCACTCTTGATGGAATGTGGCCCAAGGCCCCCAAGAACTGAATGATGTTAACCAGAGAGATGAGAAGGAAGAAGGTTGTAGTCCTCTTCCCATTCAGCCAACTATCTCCACGCTCTGATTGTCCTTTACTTCCTGCCCTCTCCATGTCAGCACTGGCCCACGTCCTGCCGTAACGAGGAGAGGAAATCTTGGTGCGTACTGAATCTACGTGGACTCTCACTGAGTATCCGTAACCTCTGCCCAGGCATCAAAGATACCAGGTTGTGGGGAAGTGAATGCGGACATGAGGTTCTGCCTGGAGTTTGGGCAGAGCCTTTCCACTAGCATTTCTATCACCTCTTTCTCGTGAAGGTTAAGTTCAGGAGAAATCTCAGCTAACAGAATTTGTAAGGTCAGTCTTGAAAGATGTAGTTTTATTGTTTTAACAAATCACCTGATATTCATAAGCGACCAGTATCCTCATTAAAAAAATGAAAAAGGTCAATGACTGGCATTTCTGCTGAAGCATCACACTCAGCACATACAGGAGCTATCAGATTTCATGTTCATGTTAGTAACTCCATTTGAGGATTGGGAAAACAGACTCAGAGAGGAAATCACATCTTGGGGTGGAGAAATAATTTAATCTTAGTCATGTGATGCCAAAGCTTAGCTCTGAATTATTAAAGAGTCCAATTGGCAAAATAAATGTGATTTCAAGGTGCAATCATGGTCCTTAATTTGTTTTGTCACCTGACAAGACAGCTTGTAAAGAAAGCTGGGAGAGTTGAAGAGAGGGAATTATAGGTCTAGAAACTCTAGAGTTGATGGTCCCAAGCAAAGTTGACAGGGGAGAGAAATTCTGTTTGCTCAGCAGTGGAAGGGGAAGCTGTTGACTGCAAACTATTTGTGTCCTATTTTTTTGTGCCATCAAAGGTAAGAAACAGGTCAATATATTTCTCGGCCCTCAAAGTTAAGAAAGAGATATCTGCAGCTAAAATAACCTGTCCTGCTTAAGCTCCTTCAACCGTAGGGGAAGAACAGGACCAACTAACTCATTTATTGTCAATAACATTCAGAATATTTGCTGATGGGGAAGCTCATAAATTGTTCTGGATTTTACACAGAGGCTCGCTTTGCGTCAACCAGGACCAATAAATCAGGCCCAAGACGAATCCAAGCAGCGGTGAGGAACTCGATTCATAGGAAAATACTGACAGGGGACAAAACTGAGACAGAGAGGCAATGCTGGAGTGGGTGACAAACAGCACCTCACAACAATACAATGGGGCCTCTTTGGGCCCCAAGTGATTGCCATTTCAAGAGCTTCCAATGCTGCTGTCCTGTAATAAGTAACAATGACAAACTCTCATATCTTTAAAATACACTTTTCACCTTCCCTACAAGTTGAGCATTCCATGGGATTTGTCTCCATCTGCGCTGAGGGTGGGGAAACAAAGATACAGAGTAATTGGGTGAATCTCCCCCCAAGGTACCCAAAAACCCCATCAAAGGAAGAACTGAGGACAAAACCTAAATCTGCCCACCTCCAACTCCTACTGGTAAAGACCTGAGGCTGCAGGTAAACAGAGGTTAGAGCCCTCAGGACACATGAGTCAGCACAGGAGGCTGGTGGAAGAAAGAGGATGCAATCTTTGTTCTTTCTACTGCCCCAGATTCCAGAAGCATGAATGCAAACCCCTGGTGTTCCACTGCCTGATCACTTATGCTCACCTGCAAAGAGTAGTTTGCTAAACAGTAATTGTAGATGAATACTTATATTCTCGAAAATTCTGGAGCAAGGAAAGAAGGCATGCATCACACAGAACATCCCACATGTTATAATCTCACATCTTTGGCACAAATGCTCACTAGTAGGGGTAATGCTGTGAAACACCTTGCCATCCACTTAAGAGACAAAGGAAAACTCCAGCTGTTCAACTATGAGTTCTTTTTTTTTTCATTTTTCAATGCTAACTGCTAAAGAGGACCTTGAACATGCTATAATAAAAATATCCATTTATTGGCTCCTAGATACTTTCTTTTAGTTGTTTGAAGATATGACTTGTGTTACTTGTCTTATTTTCCTGTGTCCACGCCTTTTATCTCCTCTCCAAGACAACAGAGCAAAATGTCATTGTTTGGGGAACTGCAGAGGCCTCTACATTCCCAGGTGAAAGGTGGAACGAAAGGAGCCAGGAGTCAATTAGGAAGAAAACATACTCTTAATAAATTTCTGCCCCAAGGATCAAGGTTCCTGAGATGCTTACCTTTGAGTCTCAATGGAGTAGGGAGAATGGCGGGTTAATTTGCTTTTTCATTGCAGGGGCAAGACAGAGGAACTACTGATTTCTACCAAAATATACAAAGAGCAAACAGAAGACAGTGGACAGTGAAGAATATGAATACAAATGGAAACTACCAGGTATAACCTTGAGAGTCTTGGGACTGAGTTACAGACCAAGGACACCTACATCTCCACAGAAGGAAAAAATAATAAGCAAAATTCTAGCTCAAAATCTCCATGTCACTGGATTTTCTTTACTCAGAAAGTGTTTCCTCTAGACTGCAGTTACTGTGGTAATGGAGATGTCTGTGGCCAGGGTCTTGATGACAAGCAAACACTAACTTCAGCGAGTAATAAGCAAATCAATGCTTCTCATGTGATATGGTGTGGCAAGGGAGGGGGCATTCTGGGAGACCGATCTGGAAGCATAGATGCTCCCCAAGGCCATGGGTGGGCTTCGGGGAGTTGAGAAATCTCTGGAAATTGGGGAAATAAAAACTGTCATGTGTATGCATTTTCCTATGAAGAATCCCTGGCTTTCATCGGGCTTTTCCAGGTGTCTTTTCTTCCACACGAAGCGTTAGGAAGAACTGCAAGAAGACTGAGAGTCAGCCTCAAGGAGGACACAAAGGGCAGCAAGAACCTGGGCATGTGAAGTCTTGAGGAGGTTGGGACAGGAATAAGGGACAGTAAGAATAAGCTGGTGGAGGTGATAAAGAGCCATACCTGATAGCAAAGAGAGGAGGAGAGAAAAAAGAGGCATGAATTAGCGGGATCCAGAGAACTTGGGGAATAAACAAGAGAAGAAAGATTGGTAAACAGGTTCATGGATGGGGATAGATGAGAAAATAAGATTTTAAAGACCTCTCAGGTGTCCATCCCCTCAGGAAGTGAAATAAAGGCAAGAACTTTGTTATTGTTTTGGCTGAAGTATCAGGAGGAGGTCCCCCTCTTTCAGGCTGTACCAGCAGATTCAAGGAGAGGTGTGATGTATGTAAGCTAGCGGGGGAGGGGTTTGAACCAATCTGACTCATGATCAAGAGGAAATCTCAAACAGATCAATGTCCCCAACTTCCTGGTTACCCAGTATCACCTCCCACCTCTGAGTTCTCCCCACCCACCCACAATGTATCCTGAGCTTCTGATGCTAATGTCTCCTGCACTCTAAACTCCCTAAAGCCCTCGCTTCCCTTTGTGTGGTTCCCCCAATCGTAATCCTTCATATTCTCTTTTCAATGCAAGGTGTAGGGTATTCAGGATAATCCTAATAGCCACGTAATGAGGGAGAATGAAGTAATGCTGTGGCATCTCAAAGGGCCTAAGACATGAAGGCAAGGATTTGCTGGGAGGCAGAGAAACAAAAGAAAGAGGACAGTCGGGAGTACACTGGACAAGGGAGAAGAAAGAAGTAAAATAATGGACTAAGGAAGAACTGGAATGGGCGGGTCAAAGACAAAGGAAGGAGTAAGATGAGGGACAAAGAAGGAAGAAAACAGAAAGGAGAGTTTGGAAAGGAACAAAAGTAAAGGAGAAACAAATGTGGAAAATAATAAAAGTATGGAAGACAAAGATACCAGAAAGAGAAGAAGCAAGAAAATGAAGAAAAGGGAAGTGTTAGGCCAGGTGGAAGATTATCTCCAACAATGACCTCCAATTGCTCCTTTCTGCTTCCATGATGCAGCTGGAGAAGGAGCAAAATCTCAGCCTCTTCCAAATGTTGCCTTGTGTGAAGCCACTTCCCACCCACAGCCATGACACTTGCTCTTGGAGCTCTCCCAATAGAATGACATGGAAACTGGTTCAACTAAATGCAAACTGAACTCAGGAAGACGTGCTCCTACCCATTACTGCAGCCATTAAAACAGAAAACTAACTGCCTGAGGCCAGAATGGGAGCCCCACGGGATTTCTCCTCCCAAGTAATCTGTCTTAGAGTGGATTGTGGGGCACACCTGTACGTAATATTCCAAAGTTATTTGTCTATATGGAATTTCCCTTGTCAGGATTTAGTCACACAGACATGACTGCCATGGTGGCTGTTGAATAGCTATTTCTCCCAATATACTAATAAGCACCATGCAGGGAAACATGTCTATTTTTTCAACTCATAATATCTACTCCCCTCATTAAATAATTCTGAAGAATGGGTAAGTGAATGGAATTAGTGGACCCCAAACCCAAACTTACAATTTTTAGCAAAGAAAACAAAATAAAAGTAACACTGCTCATTTTCCTAGTCAAATAGATTTTTAAAACTCTACCAGGTTTTAAAAAAATATATAAAATTATTTCTCAGACACTGAGCAGTTAATAGCTATGAGTTTCAATCAAAAGATGTCAATCTTTGCACAAGTCCTTAAGCTATACTCTTCCATTCTGTTAAGCAAACCATGACTTTGTTTAATCACCACCATCCTCCAAATTATCATCCTGATGATGTAGAAAGAAGAATTTGATTAAGCCTGGAAAAATTTCCCTGAAATTGAAATACAGATTGAAAAGCAAGGCTCGAAACAAAACATTAGCTTCGTGCTCAACTGGCCTCTAGATTTTCTAACACGGGAACAAACCAATAATCACCAGCACCCGAGATGCTATAATTAAAGTCAGTTTATCACAATGGGGAGAAGCCGAGTCTACAAGCTCTCACTGTTCACCACTCCCCCACTCATGCTGTTTCTCTCCTGGGGGTGGAGTAATGGAGCTCAGCAGTTTCACCCAAACTCCACCCCAAGCATCCTTGGCTTTGTGTGGGCTCCCTTCTGTGCCTTTTTCTTGGCATTGTTGGTCTCTTTCTCTCTGTCTTTCACTCCTTTTCTTACTTTCTTTCAATCTGATTCATTTACATATGCACATTCAATATGCAAATATGTTGTACTTTGACAAATCCAATCCAAATGAGAGACAAAGTTAAAGTCCCCTTGAGTACCCCCCCAGTCCCACTGCTGTTGGGGTATACATTTGTTGTGTGTCCATTCTGTGCATTTATGTGTTGCAATTTATATAGAGGATTTTACTGTCCATTTCAAGGCTTTTTACATAAACAAAAAGATATGCTTTTGTTTCTACAGCTTGCTGTTTTCATCTACAGCAATGTCTTGCAAACCTCTCCACAGCTCTATTTCACTCCACAAGGCCTTTTTTCTCATAGTACAGATGTGTCACAGGCTAGCCATGGTCCTATAATATTTAGTCCATGCCTAGCTGTCATTGCTGCAATCTGGATGAACCTCAAAAACACTGGGTTTAATGTAGGAAGTGAGTCATGATACTGTATGATTCCATGTACATGAAAGGTCCCTATTAGGCAAATCCACAGAGCACACTGGTGGTTGTAGAGGCTAGGGGCAGGGAATGCAGAGTGACTACGTAATGGGTACAGGGTTTCCTCTGGGGCGAGGTCAGGGTTCCGCAGCTGGAGAATGGTGATGGTTGCACAACATGGTTCAGGTCCTTAATGTCACAGAATTGTACACTTTAGAAATGACTGAAAGAGCAAACTTCATGTACAGATGTTTTACCAAAATAAAAACAAATGTAGACCTGCTGAATCAGAGTATATGGTTTTTTAATTTTAGTAAACAGTGGCAAATTGCTCCATAAAATCTTACTGCTTTTCTCTTGTATTATTGCACATATGTATATCTTAATTTATTTCAGTTCTGTCTCTTTATCCCTCCCTCCCTCCTTCTCTTCTGTCCTTTCCCCCTTCCTCTCTCCCTTCTTCCCTCCCTGCCCCCTCAATGCCCTTTTTATTTCCTTTTCAGGAGAATGGGGAACATTCCTCTCTAACACTTTGATTGGTTCTGACAGCACTCACAAATACTCCCCCACTCCCCCCCACCACAAAAAAATATCAAGTGATTCAGCTCTAATTGCACGTATGGCCTTCCCCTTCCTGCTGCTATCAACTGACTTCAGGGAGGCTAGTTGAGAAACATAAACATGCTGGGGGTGGTTGGAACTTAAGGATGTGTGGAGTCCTCTTCCCTGTGGTTAGCTCAGAGCCAACGGAAGCATTGCATCATTAGAACAGCCCAAGTTAAGTTAGAGTTTCCAAAATATCACAAGTCTTATTATACAAATGAAGCACTGCCCTTAGAACAGCACATAAATTACATTTAAGGCAGCTTCTCAGGCACCTATTGATGCAGGAAGGACACTTTGATATCAAAGATTTCCCAGCTACATTAAGGAGGTTGTGGAGTACAGTGGCCCAGGTTCTGGTATCAGATGGCTTGGGTCAAATTTTGACTCAACCACTTATCTAATGAGGAGGCCCTAGGTCTGTTAACTAACCTCTCTGAGCTATATTTTGTCATCTACAATGGAAGATTGGTAAGAGTCAAGCAAGAATGCATGCAAAACATGAAGCATAGGTCCTGTCACATGGTGTATTAGTTTCTATTTGCTGCTATAACAAAGTATCATAAGCTCAGTGGCTTACAACAATACACAATTTTTATCTAATAACTGTAGAGGTCTTAAGTGCTGCAATGGATTACTGGGTTACATCCTCTTGATGTTCTAGGGGAGGGAAGAGTCCATCCTTGATTTTTTCCAGCTTCTAAGATTTCCTGCATTCTTTGAGCCATGCCCCCCTCCCAGCAATCTCATTACTTCAACTTCTGGTTCTTTTGCTTCTGTTATCACATTTTTCCTCTGGATCGGACCTCCTGCCTCCCTCCTTCACTTATAAGGACCCTTGTGATTATATTGGACCCACCCAAATAATCCATCAAAATCTCCCCTTCTCAAAATCCTTAACTTAATAATATCTTCAGAGTCTCTTTTGCCATGGTAAAATATCCACAGATTCTGAGGATTGGGATGTGGACATCTTTGGGAAGCCATTACTGTAACTATCATATACTGTGAGACTCATATCTTAGCTGCTGCTAAATTCTATGTTACTCCTAGCACAGAGAAAAAATATTTCTTGTCCTTTTAAAAGGAAAATGAAAAACAGTCATGGCTCATCTATTAAGAGAAAAGGTAAAAATCTAATATCATTCTCTTTTGAAATTCCTATAAAATGACTTTAACACAGAAAGGCAGGTCCAAGATGGCATCAGAGGAGGTTCCTTGCTATGCTCCAGAGAGTCCTGTGACTTGGGGCAAAACTGGGACACCTTGTAGACACCAGGTATCAGGCAAACTGCAACAGAAGGGATGTAGAGGAAAGTCTTGCTTCACTGTACAAGAGGCCAAGTGGAGAAGAATGACTAGAGTTTGTGGTCTGGGCTAGGAGGCTGTGGTACAAAGTGTAGTGCTGCCACTTGGCAAGTCACTCAGCTAGCAGCCCTGGCTACTGAACAGACACACACCCTTGACTGAAGAAAATATGTGTATAGAAGTGCTGGGGTGCTCCCAGTAGGACCAGGTATACACTGAAAAGAACAAGGATGGTAAGCTGGGCTGTGCTCCCTCTCTCCCACCCCTCAGGATGGGTACTGGCCTTCTGAAATACACTGACAGCACACGCTGACAGCAATTTGGGGTCTGGACCCTCAGAAAGGAGGGCTATCTGGGTGACACAAACACAAGTCTGCCCACTCCTCAGAGTAGTCATACCAGCAGCTTCACCTCTACAGGCTCCTCCCCTATTCCTTGACTCAGCAACTGCAAGATCAGATCTCCAGACCTATAGAAACCCAGAAAGGTCAAATATCCAAAATAATAGAAAAACATAGGGCCACCTGCTGGAAAGTCAGAAATAGTTCAAATAACAAAGGTACTACTGCAGATTTAAAAAAAAATAGGGAAATGTAAAGCAAAATGAGTGGACAAAAAAATTAACTCAAGAGTTCAAGAGACTATGTTGTCATGAGGTAATGTTGTGGCAATTTTCCCAGAGAAATCAGGTGGCACTCAGAGAAGTGGAGAAAGAGAGATTTAATTGTCACACTGGTGGGCCCAGTGAGATAACTCCCAAAGATCTGAGCCCCAAGTAACAGGAATGGCAAGTGTTTATACAGTTTGTATAAGGAAGCTTGCCTACCCCATCCATCATAAACTTTATTGTTTGGGAAGGTGGTCAAGGCAGCCATCGCTACTACTGTGGACAAGCAACACAGCACAGAAACTTTCCCAGCAGTCTTCCGCCCCAGCAAGCAGTAGAATCCAAGCAGCAAACTTAGCAAGTTCCTGCTTCAATAAGAACCCTCCAGAATCAAACCATAAAGATATGGAAAGATAGGATATCTTACTATCAGATACAGAGTTCCAAACTGTCATGATTAAAAAAATAAATGGAATAAAGCACAGAAAGGCAAGTCAAAGTAACAAAAGAGAACTCTGAAAATCTAATCAGAGAGATAATAAAATTCAGAAATAACAAATGTCATGAGAAGTAAAATTAGTGAATAGAAAGTAGAACTTAAAGCTTTAAATAATAAAATAATGGAGTGTCAGGATATAAAAGATCAATAAAGGGGCTGAAAAATTCTGGAGAAAGCTATAGAAGAAGAACATAACAAATGGAGAATTAAACCAGTGACTTTGAAGATAACAATGCACAGAGTCCAGGCATAAGAAAAAAGAAAGAAAAAAGTGGGACCTCTCTGGTGGCACAAGGGGTTAAATCTCAGCACTATGACGCTATCTCCAGCCACTGAAGCACAAATTTGATCCCCTGCCAGGGAGATTTCCACATGGCGCAGCAGACCTCTCCTGCTTTGCCCGCTGCTCCCCTCACCAGTGTATCTCAGTAGATCCATCTGTTTTGCTCCTCACTCTGTCTCTGGTGAATCCTCTCACCACCTCACCTTTGGCCCACACCCCAGTCCTTGTATGCATAAGTAAATAAATCTTTTCTAAAAAAGTGAGGAACATTTCAAGAACTATCAGACTTCACTAGGAAAAGTAACATAAGCATAATGGGCATTCCAGCAGGAGGAGAGAGAGAAGGGGAACAACAACTTATTCAAGGAAATGATAGAGGAAAACTTCCCAAATCTGGGAAGGAACTAAATAAGTAAGTCCATAAAATTGAAAAACCACTTGATTATCTAAACATAATGAGACCTATACCAAGACACAGCCATAAAATTACCAAGAGTTCAAGACAAAGAAATAATATTGAAAGCAGGTAGGTAAAAAATATCAGTAACCTATTAAGTAAGGTACTCCTATGAGGTTTACATTAGTCTTCTCTGGGGAAACGTTAATGGCAGGGAGAGAACGCAATGATGTATTCAAAATACTTAAAGATAAAAATTGCCAGCCAAGAATACTATATCCTGTAAGCCTGCCCATCAGATAAGGGAGAAAAACAAAGGCCTTTATAGACAAACAGAACCTGAAGGTGTTTGCCAACACTAGACCTTATATACAAAACATGTTGAAAGGAACTCTCCTATCTAAATTGAAGAGAAGAAAATCCACAAAAAAATGAACAAAGAAACAGAACCAGAAATCTGCAGACAAAATGGTAATAGTAAATCCTCACATATCAGCAATCACCATAAATGTAAGTGAACTTCTTTACTCACCAACCAAAAGGCACAGAGTGACTAGTTGACAGAAAACAGAGTGACAGAAAACAAAGCTCAACTTTCTGCTGTCTCCTGGAAACCCATCTGAGCTCCAAAGATAAACATAGGCTCAAAGTAAAAAGTTGGAAAACAATTCTACAAGCAAATGGGACAACCATTTGCTGCCACAGACACAGCCATACTTACATCAGATAAAACAGACTTACAACTACAAAAGGAAATGAGAGAGAGAGGTGGACATTAAAAATGATTAAGGGATTACTACACCATGAAGATATAACACTCTCAATTTATTTGCGCCAAATGAAGGAACATCTATATATATACATGTAGGAGCAGCATCTATACATACATATAAATATACATGGGACAACTGTTATCAAATTTGAAAACAGCCATTGGCTATTGTACTACTACAATATAATAGTAGTAGGGGAACTTTAACAGCCCACTTTCATCAAAGGACAGATCAACTAAACAGAAAATCAACATGAAAACAATAGCCTTAAATGATAAATTAGATCACATGGACTTAACCAATATTTATGGGGCACTATATCCTACAAAAGCTAAGTACACATTCTTCTCAAGTTCACATGGAACATTCTCAGAGACAGACCATCTGTTGGGTCAAAACACATGTGTCAATAAATTCATGAAAATGGAGATGACAGCAAGTATCTTCTTTGATCACAATCGTATCAAACAAGAAATCAACCACAAAAAGAAAGCTAGAAAAAAGTCTCTCATATGTGGAGACTTAGCTACATACTGCTGAAGGATTATTGGGCTAATGCAGAAAATTTTAAAATACCTGGAGACAAAGATACAACTCACCAGAACATATGAGACACAGCAAAAACAATACTGAGAGGGAATTACATAGGCTCAAATCAAGAAACAAGCAAGAGCTCAAATAATCTAACTTTATACATTAAGAAACTAGAAAAAGAAGAAACAAAACCAAAAGCAACTTGAAGGAAGGAAACAATACAAATTAAAGCAGAAATAAATAAAATTAAAAAAATTTTAAGTCAAAAGCTGATACTTTGAAAAAATAAACAAAAAGACAAACCTCTATATAGGTTCAAAAAGAAAAGAAGGGAACCCATTCTAAAAAAATAGAATCAGAAATGAAAGAGAAGTTGCAACAGACATCTCATAAATACAGAGACTCATAAGGTATTACTATGAGCCTCTGTATGTCAGTAAGCTGAATAACCTAGAAGAAATGGACATGTTCTTCGAAATATATGATCTTCCAAGACTGAATCAAAAATAAATAGAAAACCTGAACAGATCAATTACAAGCAAGGAAATTAAAACAGTGATCAAAATTAGCCAAAAAACAAAAGTCAAGGACAGATGGTTTCACTAGTGAGTTCTACCAAACCTGCAAAAATGAACTAATACCTATCCTCAAATTCTTCCAAAAAATTGAGGAGAAGGGACTGCTTCCAAACACATTTAACGAAGCCAACATTATTATGACAGCAAAAGCAGGCAAGTATATGAGAGAGAGAGAGAGAGAGAGAGAGAGAGAGAGAGAGAGAGAGAGAGAGAGAGAGAGAGAGAGAATAGAGGGGTTAAAGTTGCTTCTTTATTGTAAATTAACTGTCCATATAATTGTGGTTTACTTCTGGACTTTCAATTCTATTCCATCAGTCCATGTATCATATACAATGTTGTAAAGCATTGTTACTGCAATAAACTTTTTAAATTAAATTACTTAATACCGCATCTCTTTCCTTGTCTACCAACAAGCCATTTGTTTGAAGTACTGAAGACTGAGTTATGTTCTAAAGCACTATAAAGTGATGATAAAGTCCTTTAAGGTACTTTGGCATGAAATACTGAAGGAAACAAAAAGGGAGAAGTGTCTGAGTATTCACGCTGCTTGCACCATACATAATAATTTCATTGTGTTAAAGACGGAAAAGGCAAAAAATTCCTTATTTCTCAGGCTTCTTTAATTTTGGAAGCATCCCTTGAGCATCTTTTTCCTCTTTATCTCTTCTTTTCCTTTTCTTCCCTTCCCTGTTGTCCTCACTCACTACCTTATCTCTTGTTTTACAGAAGCTGATGCAATACTGGGTACCTTCATCTTCCCATCCCCACTGCTTTGGTCTAGTCTTGGTTGCAATACAAAGGCAGACCCTATAAATAAAGCTGGCCCCTTCTAGCCCTAAGAACACTGTCTCATCCCATCATATCCATGAGCTATAGACAAGAGTTCTCAATCAATTAGGATTAAAAAAAAATTAATCACTATTACTTTTTAAAGTTTAATTACTATGATAAAAATTTTTTAAAAAGGTGTTGTGATGTGAAATGTAGTCACCGGTGTCAGTCCACATTAGCCTTGAACCTCAATTGACTTGGAAAAATTGCTTTCCCTTTCCTGCCCTAAATTCCCTTATCTGTAACATCAGAATTGACCCATACAATTTTGTGAGCCTCTTTCAGCTCTGAGATTCTATCCGAAGGTCTATCCACACCAAGTATAAAAGAGTAAAAAAAAAAATGGCACAGGTTTTGGAACCACAGTCCTAGTTTTGAATCATGATTCCATTACTTACTAGCCAAGTGTATCCACCAATTAGATTTTACTTGGTTGCAAAGTGACAAAAAATTTCAAAATTCAAACAATAAAGAAGATATTAGCTCAAGTGACTTGAATGACCAGTGACAAAGATAGTGTCAGGATTATTATGAGTTAGTGAGCCAATGACGTCATCAAGATCTTATCTTTTTCCAACTTTCTGTTCTTAATTCCCTATGCTAACACCATCCTATAGACAGGAGAGGAAATGCCAATCCCCGGACCATATGCATGTTCCTCCATGTCCGGATAATAAGAGGGTCTCTTCGGGAGATTCTTAGATGCCCTCCAACCAAATCTCACTAATCAATGAGCCAATCACTGCAGCCAGGGAATGGGGAATTCACCTGAGTTTAAGCCCAAGTCTTATCACTTGCTTTCCTTAAAAACAGGAACAGCACAGGGTTGGGTAGATAACCAAAGGAAAATTATGTCAGTTAACAAAAGACAAAGGAATGACTTTTGGGAAGAACAACAATGGAATCTGAAAATATAATAAGCTTTTCAGAATCTGTTTACTCATCTGTATTTAATTAATAAGGTATGGTTTACCTTAGCAGCAGTTGTCCAATAAAAAGTATCTACTCATATCATCATTATCATTATAAAAGCGAGCCTTGAGAAATCTCAGATGGTTCCACATCACACTAGCATTTCAAAAATCAGATAAACAAGTTACAGAATCATTGGTATCAGGGTCCCTGATGCTTATAATTATTTTCAAGTCCTTGGAAACAGAGTGGAAACCAAGTTTGGGAAGGGTAGGATAATTTAAAAAGATGCTCCATAAGTATATCTCCACAAGGAATAGATGGACTTAAAAGGTTAAAATGTTACTCCAATACATGGGAACACTCTCCCAGGGAGACTTGATTACAGAGGAATTGATAAGCGGGAAGGCATGGAGAACTTCAACTCTGAAGGCTGGGTGATCTCTTCCAAGACATAGAAAACGGACATTCACAGACTAGGTTGGTGAGGAAAGGGTTAGTGTAGACATATGTATGGTGCCTTCTCCCTGTGAGTCCAGATCTCGAAGAGAGAAGCTGTAAGCTCAGAGGCCTACAGAAATCAGGTAGGAAATGAAATTGAACAAAGTAGGGTCGAGAAAAACCAGCCTGAGATGAACCAAAGATTACTGCCTCATTCCCAGGCGTAACAAACACTCAGCTCCAGCTGTCTGTGGCACACAAAGATGTTAGCTGTGTGTTGCCAGATCTTTCAGTATTTCAAGATCATCCAGAAACTACAATCCTGTGGGAAATATTCCTATTTTAAAAGTAGCAACTCACTCCCATTTAAGAGCTTGTGTAGACCAAAGAGAACCTATTTGTGAACGAAAACTGCCCGGTGAACACCATGTGGCCTCCACGAGAAAGGAAATTTCCCACCAGAACACCATGATACCTCTGTTATGTCAAAACTCATATTGCTTTGTAAAAGAGAATAAGGATCATTACTAAAAATACCTGGCATACAGCTCCTGTGTGAGTATGTGCCGCAGTGACTAACAATTACAGACATTAGGACCCAACCTAGCCTTTGATGCATGATTGAAGGAAAAGACAATAATTTTACAGCAGTCAATGTAAAGTGATCACCACCTTTTTAGGAGGCCTCCATTTGTCTTTATATAGGGCAAGCAGAGCACCCCTGATTCTCCATCTATTTTTTGAGTGGCTCAATACAGATGGAGGGCAGAAACAGAAATGATGGCCTCTAGTTCCAATGGAGGAGGCTTGGAGCAACCAAGAATGGAGCAGAAGAAAGAGAAAACTCCATGTGGAAGGTATTGAAGGATACAATTATCACACAGGAATTTCAGGCAGAAAATCTATTACATGGAAAATGACATCAGCATTAGCTGGGAGAAATTAAAGCACTAAGTGAGTTCAGGAAAAGCAATATAGAACTTCTAAAATATTACTAAAATGAGGACAATGAACATGAATGAGCATGGAATGGTCTGTACTACTGCAGCTATGGAAGGCAGGAAAACCAAGAGCACAGTGGGAGTATACCAACTAGAGCTGAGTTCTTGGACAAGGCTGGAATTGTACATGCTCTCACTCCTGGTTGCCATGGTGACGAGAGTCCTACTTTATACTAATGACATTAGGATGAGTAAAACCCCGTGCAAACGAAGCACACAGTAATTAGAAGCAGAGTCATATGTAGTCTAGATAAGGAATTGTAGGAAGGTCTAGGGAATAGTTTAGGTGGGCTGGTGCAGAAGAGGATGAGATCATAAGAAACTGAGTTATGAATAAAGGGAATATATGCTTAAATAAAGACTGTGAGTTCTACTGACTCATAGTTCTGTCATTGATTTTGGTCCATCATTATGTTAACAGATCATGTAGTCACATGTCTACACTGCTTCATCTGCTCTATTTCCCTATGTCTCACCTGGAAAGGAAACATGAAATCATGGAATGGGGAAAGAAGGCCATTTACTGTCCGAGCTGTATATGCTACCTCATTGCTGCCCATAAAAGAGAATCAGAAAGGAGCTAGAAAAGTTTCATGGAGAGGCTTGAGAATACACAGAGATCAGTTATGGGATGTGTTGGTTTCATAGGGCTGATGTAACAAATTACCACAAATGTGATGGTTTAAAATAACACACATTTTCTTACAATGCTGGATGTCAGAAGTCCTAAGTCAGCTGCACTGTCAAGATGTCAGCAGGGGTGTACCCTCTCCAGACCTTTGGGGGAAACTCAAAGGTTTGCCTTTTCCAGCTCCTAGACTTGTAGTGCTTGCATTCTTTGGCTCACAGCCCCTTCCTCTATCTTGAAAGCAAGGAGCGTAGCATTTTACTGTCACCATCACAATGCCTTCACCTTCCCATGTAGTAGAATCTCCTTCTGTCTTTCCCTTATAAAGATATTTGAGTGATACTGGGTCCACCTGAATAAACCAGGATCATGTCCCCATCTCAAGATCCTTAACTTAATCACGCCTACAAAGGTCCATTTACCATTCAGGATAATATAGTCACAGAACCCAGGGACTCTGACATCTTAGGGGGCTATTATTTAGCCTACTATATGGAGAAAGAGAAAGTAGATGTGGAAGGAAATTTTAAGAATCATTACTAAAAGTGCCTCATAAATTCAATCTCCATTAATGTTGTTGAAAAGAAATATGTAAAGATGGAAACTTATTTCTAATAACTGTTTTCCTCTGAATTTGACATTCTGAAACTGGACCACAGGGGCGCTGGCATTACAACCATTAATCAATTAAAATAATCACTTAAAAAATTACATCCAGCCGCATGCCTGACTTAAAGTAATCATTCCAAGTAATTGCTTCTTTGCCAGCACTTATTTTAAAAATGTATTCATGTGCAAAGGTGCAGGGAAGTTTTAGATATCTAAAGGTATTTATATCCTGAGTTAATGTAATCTTAAATGCTGGCTCCTCACCTGCTCATATTCTCTCAGACAGCTGCTATTTGTATTGATAAACGTGGGCAATTATACAAATTAACAAACATAGATATATCATTTTTTATTACTCACAGCACCTGCTACTTCTCATTCTGGAGGGAAATGGCTGAGAAATTTCAGAATGAAGATCATGAAATCAAGTGTTCTAGAAGCCAATGTGTAGCATAAATGCCCGAAGTAGGCCAGCTTGGCAAAGAGACAAACTGGAGAGTGTTCCCTCCCTGGAGAAAGGAATCACCACCTTTCTCACCTCCTCAGTGTCACCATGTCAAAAGGCAGCATCACCAGATTTTCAAATTTTCAAGAGAAGTCAAACAACCAGAATGTCATGTAAGAGTGCCTGACTTTTAAATGCTGAAAACTGATTTATAGCACCATGCAGGCCCTGGCTTAGTACTTCGCAAACTTCATTATGCATTCTAATAAATACTTTTCACTTTTCAACCTGAGTACCAGGGAAAGATTTCACCCAGTGATATAGTGTGCTGCAGTTGTTTATTTCAGATGTAACTATGAGCACGTGTGCATGCGCACGCACACACACACACACACACACACACACACACAGACACACACACACAGACACACACACCATACCCAAACACACCATCGTTGTAAATGAATTATTTTTCTTAAAAGATAGTTTTAGCCTCCTCTTACAATGGTAGCCAGCATTGACCAGTAATTGTTGCCCCATCAGTGAAGATCTATGTTGGGCTATAGGTTTTATAACAATAACTTACTCCATGTGAGAGAAAACATCGCCCCCAGCTGCAATGGGCAGCATCTCAGCGGTCAAGCTAAGCAACAGGAACCCAGGAACCTGGGACACTGTTCTGACCACAAAGAGGTCGCTGCCCATGTCCTCCTGGTTAACAGAACTTGAACAGAACCATCTCAGACAAATAAGCATCCACGCAAATTTTAAAACAGCTTTTAAAAAAAAAATGACTCCAGGAAGGGAGAGGGGGAGAGGAGGGCAGGAAGCCATGGGGAAGGGAGCTCAGTGGGCTGCGGTCGAGGACCGTAGCTGCTTTGATGGTGGGAAAACTATGGTGACCACACCTGAGGGGAGAAAACCTATATTGTGAAAAACACACAGATATAAACCAATGGCATGTCATTAATTTAATAAACAAGTTGTAACTCCAAAGTCGCATCAACAAATAAAACATGTAAACACCAATGTGTTCAGATAGTGAGAAAAAAAACTCAGTGCAAGATAAAAGGGGTCAGTGCAAGTGTGATATGAGGGAGCAGTCAAGAAAGATGTGTCACCCCTGATGAGGTGACACCCCTGAGACACCAAAGACATAAATTTAGGGGGTCAAATGGCAGAGCCCTGGCGGAGTGCATCAGAAGTGCAAAGGCCCTGCGGTTAAAATGAGCACGAAGCTTTAAGTGACAGGAAGAAGGCTCTGGTAGCTGGAGTGAGGCGTCACAGGAAGCGAGTGAGATTGAGATTAAACAGCGCTATTGGCGGGGGCCAGGGACAAACGTGGGGGGGCCTTTGAACTGCAAGGTCTCAAGCAGGAAGTGACTTAGTCTTACTGACATTTTGTTTAAAAGCTACACTGACGAGGCTGCCGCCTCTTGGAGGCCCCGTCCCGCCCTCTCTAGGAGGTGGCGAATACGCCTCTGTCACAGCACTCTTCAGAACGCAAACCTGGGTCCCGGGCAGAGCGCACCGGGCATACAGCAGGCACATGGAAGGAGAGCAGAAGCCAGAGGAGTCGAGGAAAGCAACGACTCCACGGAGGGGAGGCAGGGGCTGAAGTGAAGAGAGGAAACGGCTCCCCTGAGCCCTGACAGCTCCGCTCCTCACGGAGACTGATCTCTCGGCGGTGCCCCTCCCGCCCCCGGTCGATTTGATGTTTTGTGCCCACGCTGCAGCTGTGCCCCAACCAGCACCCCACGGTGGCTTCCAACAGAAAAATTAATTTGGTTGCTTCACGTTGAGAAATCCATCTTCTGATACAAACGTAACAGGTTAGTGCACAGAAGGACGGCTGGTGGCCACAGGGCTGGCAAGACAGACTTCAAGTCGCCTAGCACTGCATGGCTCCCACCCCTGCCTGGGCTCCGTACAGTCCAAGAAAGCAGGTGGGCTGTTTCCAACAGCAACAACCAAAGGACCAAATAGATGACCCATGAGAGGGCGAGGCCTCCCCGGCCGCACCTCAAAACTGTTCATCCACACAGAAATTTGTACGTACGGCAAATCGGTCGGAGGCTTCCTGTAGGAGTGCAAACACGTGGACAGAGGGTCTATGCAGGGATGTTCAGGACTTTTGTTGTAGTGGCAAGAGATGGGGGACACCTGGATGGCCGTCCAAAGGATGGGTCCCATCAACGAGGCAGAGACAGATGCTCCAATGCAGGGGGCCGGAAGCTGAGCCGATTCACCTGCAGCTACGAGTATGGGCAGGAACCAGTGAGGCGCATGGTGCTGGATGAGGGAGACCGGGGGCAGGGCAGTGGGAGAGTTGGCAGTGGTTGGTGAAGAGAGTAGGGTGTGTTCACATAGCAATGGGAATCTTTTTGGTGCCAGGCACTGGGTTACAGCAATGGGCACAGCAGTACTGGCTCTGTGTGGTGTACAATCGGGTACAGACAGACTACACAGCACAGGGTGCGGGGGTGACGAGATCAAGCTCCCATATTTATGCTCAAATCTGGCTGAACTACAGAAATTGCGAGAAGCGACCGCTCTGACCTGCAAGCAAGGTAAGTTCCTAGGTCGAGCCTGACATTGGCATACACGGTGACATCAGAGACAGCCAGCGGTTCCTGCAGGCAGAGGGATTAAGAGGGGATATGCTTGCTCCCCACAGAGCGGGCTGGCTAACTTTTTTTTTTATCGCAGGCATGTGTTGCCAATTGAAAACAAATAAATGTGTCTAAAGGCACAATTCTAGGAACATAATAGAATTGGCAGAGAGGCAGACGGTAGATAAGGATGGAGTGAGGATTAAGAGCTGAGAGGAAGTGGAATTTTTTACTGCAGAAGTAGTTGGGTGACGATGACCCGCTGGAGAAGGCATGCCCCACGCGGGCTGGAAGTGGCCTTTCACTGGAGATTTAACTCAACCCCAAGGACAGTGCCAGATCAGGCGGAACGGGGCAGGGTGGGTGCCAGGCTCGCTGCTGCACCAGCCCCAGAAGATCTCGTGGGTCTTTCTTACCTGTATCCGATTCACCTGAACAAGCAGGGAGCACAAAAGCCACTGGCCACCCTCGGTGTTCTCAGTGCCTCTTTCCAAGCAGCCAAACCTGCCAACCTCATCTTTCCTGCAGGAAATGAAAACCTCGGTATCGTTCCAGCACAGAAGCAGCCAGGCGGCTTGGTCACGTGGCAAGAGGCAAACTCAGCAGGGAGAGGTCACGTGGGACTCACAGAGCAAGAGGCAGAAACAGGCGGGAGGACAGCCAAACGCACACGGGGACTGGACAGAGGCCCCTGTAGACACTGGCCTGGCCTGGAGCAGCCAGTTATCTTGGGTCAGACCCAAGCACGGTCCCCTCTGCTCTCTGAGTGGGTGGCAAGACCCAAGGAGACAAGCATAGCTCTGAACTCAGTTCAAGCTCCTGCTCTCTCCCTCCCAGCTGAGTGCCCTGGGCACAACAGTGACTGTCTCAGCCGCCATCCTTCAGTCTGCAGGCGCAGACCTAAACAAGGCCTGTCTGCTTAGGTCCTTATTTTGGCCTGTGAGTCTAGCTTTTGGTATTTGTGTGCATGGCCATGGGAGACTAATCACCAACGTGCATTTCCACATCTTATTCTTCTGAGTCCTCTAGAATGTGCAAGATAGGAGCTTGTTTCAGAGACAAGAGATTATTTCTTCTTGAGAAGGTTAACACTTCCGTGTACCTCTGAAAGTTATTGTTAAAATTAACACATTGCATGTGGGAAATGTATTTATATGTTTTACGTTGACTGGTAGTAGCAAACTACCCGCAAACAATGTGTTATTACTCACCAGCTATGTGGCTTAAAGAAAGCAGTGATCCTTTCTTATAGGAATAGTAATAGGGTAATAATGTTTTGCTTACAGAAATATTTTAAATTGTATGTGGGAAATGTATTTATACGTTTTACGTTGACTGGTAGTAGCAAACTACCCGCAAACAATGTGTTAAAGGAGATAATATGTAGGACATGCGTCTGGTACAGTTCTTAGCATTTAGTAGGTTCTCCATCAATCCTTCCTGTCATCATTACTCCTGAAATACTATGCAGCATTAACAAGGGAGGACCAACTGGACAAGCAGACACTGAACACAGGCACCTGCCCTAAACAGTAATGACTTTTACCTTACCTATCTCCTTACCCGGCTTCCTAGGGCACACATGGGTTTGCATGGTTGATCTCTTGGCCAGAACTGTCTCTCTGCACAACTCCAGGGGGCAGCATTCATACTGTATTCCATGAACAGAGTCGACCATCCAGCATCTAGAGATGTGCCACACAGCAGCTCCTAGATTTTTGGGGTGAGTTCAAGTCATCACTACTGTCCCCACCAAAGTGAGAGAAGGTGACAAGATGATAGCACCAGAGACAGAGAGAGAGAGATTTGAAGATGCTACACTGCTAGCTTTGAAATGGAGGAGAAGGCCCTGAGCCAAGGGATGTAGGCAGCTTCTAAAAGCTGGAAAATACAAGAAAACAGACTGGGCCCTGGGGTCCCCAGAAAGAACACAGCCCTGCCAGCACCTTGTTATTGCCTAGCAAGGTCTATTTCAGACTCTGATCTACAGATCTACAAGGTGATAAGTTTGTGTTACTGTGTGCTGTTACATTTGTAATTTATTAGAGAACTAGGAAACTAATATACCCAAGCATCAGTTCTAGAATGCTGGTCCAATAACCTGTTTTTTCAGAGGTATCTCAAAGTGTGACAAGTATTAACATGGCTGAGATATAGTTGAGAGTGGGGACATGAAGCTATGAACAGAGGGACTTGGGTAGCAGGTCAAACAATGTGGACTTTATCCATGAGTCATGGATTTTTAACAGGGCTGTGCTATTTGCCTTTCAGAAGAAAATATTCTAGTGTCAATGGGAAGATGAATGGATAGAAAGGTAGGCAGTCATTTAGAAGACTGCTGTAATAGCCCAGATGAGAAATCACTGGGGTCTTATCAAGGGTTGGAGGTAAGATGGAGAAGGAGAAAGACTCAAAAGAGCCACAATGTTTATAAAATACACCCAAGCCTGGTGACCTGTGGCATGCCATCGAGATCTGCCTCCAGGTGAGTTCTTGCAAATTAGTAACAACAACCAGCTCGTTTCAACAACAGAAAAGACTTCCTGCTGATTCTGAAAGCACTTCAAATGTCTGAGTACACTTACATTTGGAAAATCACTTTGCCCTTACCTACACAGTTTGCACTAGATTAATTTGCATGTCTTTAACACTGCAGCATAAGCTCGCTCCTAACCCTCTTTGCCTGCTCAATCACCCTTTCACTAGTCCTTCCTCAAACATTTACTGAGCACTTACTATTTACCAGGGACTGGCAAATGCAGGAGACGGACGAAACATCTCAGCCCCTCCTCTGAGGGAAAAAGACACGTAGGCAGAGCCTCCCTCAACCAGGTGGTGGATGTGCCCTGGGTGAAGACAGCCCAGGAGGATACAGGGCATGGGGCGGGGGTGGAGGAGCGGGCTAACTCAGTCCAAGACAGGGTGGGTGACACAGTCAGGAAAGACGCCCGGGTAGCTGAGGGCTGGCATGTCTCCCGACCAGACTGGGCTTCTCCGCAGGGTCCCCATCACCCCGTGCAAGCCGGAGCGCACAGCTGGGGCAGCTCCGGGCAGGACCTCTACTTCGGGGCCGCACCTGCGGGAGGAAGCGAGCAGGACCTCCATGCCAGGGACACACTGCACGTAGAATCTCCAAGGGGCTGCGGCTGCTGCCGACCCCAATCTCATTTCAGTGCGCAGTGCACTCACCAACTCGGATGCCTACAAAGGCGGGGAGCCCATGCCTGATCACCCTGAGCCCCCCGGTGTCTGGCATAGCAACTACAGGATGAAGGATAATGGCGTGCCCAGGAGTTTAGCTGAGCTGAGGGTCTTCTGCTCTGGGCAGCGGCGCTGCGCTCCCACTTCGGGGCTACGTGGGCTAACGCATCTCTGCCTTGACCAGACCAGCCCTGGCCCACCAGGGTGATTCACACAGAGCAGCAGGAAGGAGCTGGCCTGCAAGACGAGCCTCCCACAGCTCCTCTACGCAGTCTTCGGAGATCCTCAGCCAGGCTGGAACGCGTCCCGGGGGCCACTGCTGCTTAATGGGCCGTGATGGCTGAGCACCGAGCAGAGAAGGGCTGTTCACCAACTACAAGACAGGAGCCCGGGCCCCTCTGTCCTCGCTGAGCTGCTTCCTTTGGGGCGAATGTGTGGGGTCCGGAGCCTGGGGTGAGCAGGTGAGCAAACCCAGAGGAGCCCAGGAGCCTCTGCGCTTTTGGCTGCAGCCTGGGACGGTGAAGAAACCACCGTCTCTAGGAGCCCTCCTGAGATAAACGGACAAGTAAGTAGACAGAGTCTGCGGCCTGGGCGGCTACCGCGGCACCATCAGGGTGTGTCCACTGAGTCTGGGGGCCAGAGAGGCCCTCTGGGAGAGGGCGCAGCCAAAGGCAGCGCTGGAAATTGTTCTGCACCAGCTGTGGGAACCCAGGCACATGTTCTGGAGCCGGGAAGCCCCGGTTAGCATCTCGGTCCTGCCTTTTGGGGGCTGCCCTCGTCACAATGGCTCCAGGAATGTGAGTGGTAATAGTTTCGGGTGCAGGGGCCGCTGTGGGGTCACACACAAGGAAGACGGGAGAACATGCCTTGGTCGCAGTGAGTCCCAGGAACACTCGCCGCTAGCACCAGGCTGGGGCCGGGGCGGGGAATGAGACGCCGGCTTCGGCTGCAGAATGTACAGGGTGTCAAAAGGCTCAGCAGTAAAGATAAAGGCTCAATGCAGTATCGTTACAGGTCAAGATAAATGAAAAATCCATGGAGAAAGAAAGGGCAACATTGGAAATAAAGACAGGATTTGATCCTGCCTGGTCCTGCCTCGCCTGTACCCTCGTGCAGCCCCGTTGGCGCCTCTCTTTATTTAAAGATCCATCATAGAATCCTCTGCATTGTTTTCTGCTTTTTAAATATCGCACGAAGAGGGCATCTCGGGTGATAACCGAGGCTGGGCACCACCATGCACTTGGCACTCGACGCCCTCTCTCCTGAGCGGGCCCTAGTCCCGGTCCTGGTCCATTTCTTTCTAATTTCCCATGCCGAATATAAGTTCCCTTTACAATTAGGAAGACAGGTGAGGTGACCATTTCAGGGAGGTGAATGACTTAAACGAGGCTTGATCAGAAGACGTCGGGTCTAGTTCATGCGGCAGGGCAAACACACAGGGGCCACTCGCTTTACACAACCACAAAACGATACACAATAAAGAGCCTGTTAAGTGAAACAATGGCGGGCACGATAAGAATTCTGATGGGGGGGGAAGGGAGGCTGGTGCTTTCCTCAAAGAGTTGTAAGAGAAGAGGTAACGTTTGTGATGAGACCCAGAGGGGTACAGCGGGGGCAGCAATCCCAGGGTACCCGGTGCGCCAGCGCAGCGCACCGAAGTGAGAAGGGCACCCAGCACCTCACGCTGCAGGGGCCCAGGGCTCAGCTCAGCTCTGTGCAGACCTGCGTGCTGACAGCTGCGAGGACACCAGAGGCTCTGCCAGGCTGCCCACGCGGGGGCACTTGCGCAGACGGAAGGGGAGCCCTGGTGCAGCTACTACTGTGGCTGCATGGGAGGAACTAGAGCAGGGGGTGGCATCCCGGAGCCACGCACCAGCTGGGCTCGCCCATCGCCCCATTCGCCCCTCCACACTGCGTGCCCTGCCCTGCCTGGACCATTTACATGCGCGGGAAAGGAACTGCCTCTCCAGACCGCTCGGACCACCCCGCCCCAGAGACATTTGGCACTTTGGAAACCCCGAGGGCGAAACTGAGGATGCCAGGGCTGTGCCCCAAACCCTCCGACTGGACCCCAGCCGTGACCTGCAGTCAGTGACCAAGGGCCAGGCCATGGACCAACCCCACTACTTCTCCCAAGTCTCTCTGAGATCTGAGGAAAACTTCTCTTGCTTAGAAAGCAAGTTTTCATCAAGACCCAGTGAGATGAGGGCGATGATTCTCCAAGATGGTCAAGGAAATCGAGATCTTGGGAAAAAGACCTGGATCCCAACCTAAGTTTATGGTCAAACTGCCCCATCTCTCTATGCCTCAGTTGCCCCATCTATAAAGTGGGGAAAATCACCCTTCTGCTGACACCTTGGGGGTAAAATGGGGACACGGTGTGGCAGGCAGGCATGAGAATAAAAACAGAGAGTGTGGGCAAAAAAGCAAGCGTTCAGCACAGTGCCTGGCATCTGGCAAGTATTCAGTACATGAGAGCTACTGCTGCCACCACCTCGCAATCACTGCTGCTGCAGCTTCTGTTATGAGGCCAAATCAGGCGTGGACAGCGGCCATTCTGTCACGCACACAGAAGCGGCACAGCAAACAGCAGGTGTTGCACGGACGACGGTGAGGGAGAGGGAAGGTCTACGAGGCAGTTCATAGCAGAAGGCCAAATGGCATGGAGACTTCTATCCAGAAATCTGTGGGTCCACTTTAATGTAAAGATAAAATGCAGTTTTAAACAGCAGCATTATTTGCACATAAACAATTTCGCTACCCAAGGCAAGGAACCCGTTTGCTCTCAAGTGGACAAAACCACCCCCTCTGCCCTAATTTTTGCTACTCATTTGCTTGGCCAAGGTTTTCTTCTGAGACTGCAGACAGGTCAATTCCAGCCCAACGAACATGCTTCAGAGCTACTACGGGAGGCAGGAGGCGGGAGGACGGCTCGGGACCGACCTCCCACCAGCTGCCGGGCAGAGTCAGACATTGCCTCGAAGAAATGAAAAGCCTCTGTAGCTCTGTGCTCACCATCCGAAACCGCAGAATTGTACTTCTCCCCACGAATGGGTGGTTGAGAACATTTGGTCTCTGATCTAATGGAAACTTTTTAATCGACTCTCCTTTGGGCCAGAAACTTGGGTGAATGTTCAGTGTAGCAGATAAGTCGGTCACGGCTGTGAAACACTTCCCTGCATTCTCCTACGAGTTAGAGGTAGAGAGAGGCAGGGCGCGCACATCATGCAGGCCGCAGAGCTCAGGGAACCGGGATGACAAAACCTGACGGCTGGAAGGGTCTCAGCAGCTGGCTCCAGGCCCTGCTTCCCTTCCAGCCGCCCAGGACGGAGGCAAAGCTCCCGCACGGGTCCGCAGGCAGCTCCTGGGGCGGCTCAGGCCTTTCCTTCCTGCCTAGGAGCTGGCATTCTTCTTGGTTCCCTCTTCTACCTTCCAGCCAAGGGCCCCGGGCATGCATGAGGACGCTGACGTCTAACACTCATGTTGACCTCTAATTAAGAGAGGGGATCCCAGGATCCTGTAGGGAGGAGGGGGCTAGGTTGGGACTCAAGACCCTCTGTACTGGATGCGGCTCCACCATCAACCCAATCCCGTGGCCCTCTGCTCCCGACCTGTGAGAAATGGGGAAAATAGGGAGTGACTGTCTGAGGTGAAACGATCAACACAAACGCCAGCCAGGCCATCTCAGGTCTGGCTGCACAGGATGCCAGGGTGCCCTCCAGACAATTAAACCGGAAAGTTCTGGGCTCTAATGTGCGTGCAGGTGTGGGAAACCCTGGCCAAGAGAGAGTCAAGGGAGGAGAAGCAGTGGGCTCCCCCCAGGGGAGCTACTGCAGGTGCGCCCCGGAACTGCTTGCCACGAGCCCGTGACAAGGTGAGGGCAGAAACTGAAGCTTTTCTAGCAATTTGGCGCAGCTGCAATGTCCACATAGAAGAGTTTTCTTCTAATAATGACTTTTACTGTGTTCTGCAAAATGATCTGACTTGATGGGTTAATATTTTTGTGAAAATAGGTCCCGTGTCGTTTTAGAAGCGCTGGTGTTGCAGGGAGGGAGCCTTGAGGACAGACACATGTCCGCACAGACCAGGGCGCTGTCCTTCCTTGGCTGCATGTGCTTTCATGCTCAATGAAGCTCTCTGGACTCAGTATCCTCATCTGGAAAATGGGACTCCTCATATCTGTCCTGCATTGTTTTCCCAAAAAGCCCAGAAGTTGGTCATATAGGAAACACCTTTCACAGTATAGGTGATCAGTAAATATAAAATTGAAGTTCTGTGTGTTATGATTTCACTACAAGGTGGGAGTTTAATTGCACAGGGCATACAGTAGGTGCTCAATAAATAGATCTGTCTTCCATATCAAGAGTCTGAGTAACCAAGGAGGACATAGACTCTGGAGCTAAATGTCAAGCTCCACTGCTTACAGCGAGACGATACGTGGTTAATGAAGCCGTCCCACCCTCAGCTGTAAAATGAGGGTAAATAATCACAGTGTGACCAAGATGTCGTGCCGATGGAATAAGATCAAGTACAGAGGACACACCATGCACCGTGCTTGGGCCCCGTTAAGTGCGCAGCGAATAGCGTGATTTCACTCTAATCATTGTCCTTGCAGCTCCCTGCTGGTGCAACAGGGCCCCGCTGCACAGAGCGCCACATCGACAGCATGCGGCCGTGTCACTGAGCTGCTGTGGTCCCGATCAGGCCCTTGCACATCTGCAGCCTGCACGTGATGCCACCAGGTCCCAGGGGCTGCTCCTCTCACCTCCCAGTATGTGCTAAACCGCTTACCGAGCAGCTTCAGACTCATTAGCATCTCATCAGCCCTAATTGTCTGTGATTCAGCAAGCCTGGCTGAAGAAGTCCTTCCAAGGGGAAGGAGGCTTCCAGAATGCCAAGAGAAGCATACCTTTAGAGACCAGCTACAGGTGGGAGAGGGAAGGGCACAGTGGGGTCTCCTAAGAACCCCATCCTTTTTCAGCTTTCGGCAGCACCACAAGACTTAGGCATTGAATGACAGAATGAATGATGGGTTGATCAAACATAGATTCACTCAACACAAGCTTGAGGACCTACTATGTTTCAGGCACTGTGCTAGGTGCTTGAGGTCCATGAATAGAATAGATGACCCTCAGTCTTCACGGAACATGGCATCTTGTGGGGGAGGTACACCAAAGAGCATGTGAACTGATTCATTAAAATGACTCCCTTTTACTGAGCACCTACTGTGTGTCAGGCTTTTGCCTTCTGGAGGCCCTCCTGGATGATCCTGAGAGGTCAGATCTATTATTGTCCCCATTTTAGAGAAGAGGAAACTTGGAGGGCTGCTTTGAGGCCCATAGGAGGTAATACCTGTGCTCTAGCACTCCCAACTCACACTCTCTCTCTCTCTCTCTCTCTCTCTCTCTCTCTCTCTCTCTCTCTCTCACACACACACACACACACACACACACACACACACACACACACACACACAGAG